>SEYY01013957.1:2500-32537 GCA_009176605.1 Armadillidium nasatum | reverse complement strand
TATATATATATATATATATATATATATATATATATATATATATATATAATATTCAACTTTAGCATGTTTTAAAAACGATTAATATCCTGATGAGAATTTTGATATTACCTAAATTTTAAAATTGTGTGAATTACATTATATTTCTGATATACATATTATTATTTTTCAGGAAAAATATTCAAAGCCACCAAAACCTAAGGAGGAAGAAGAGGAAGAGGGTTCTCGTAGAAGAGTGACCAGAGGAAGGCAAATAAACTATTATGACTCTTTACTTATGTCAGATGAAGAAGAGGAGGAGAAGTAATTATATCATTATTATTATTATTATTATTTATTTTAATAATAAACTTTGAAGTGAGGAAGCAGAAGGATAGATGAACCTAGAAAGAATTGATATAGAAATTATTGTTGCAATAGAAAATTCGTAAGACTAATTATTATTAAAAGGTTAATCTTACTAGGTTTTATTGAAAAACTCTATAGATTTTTGGGAAATATTGAAAGTAAATACGATAATAGAAAAAAAAGATTAGAAGGTAGTGAAGAAACTATAATTTTGCTCTGGTTTTGTATTCAGAGAACCAGTTATTTAAATTTTTTTTTATTTTAATTTTGCTGTGGTAGAAATGCATGAACTAGTTATGATCTCTTACCTGCATTATCATTTCGGAATGATTTTTAGACTTAAAGTATAAGGTGTTAATATTTAATTCTCAACGTTGGAAAAGCTTGTAAATTTTGTGTTATTCTTAGAAATTTTTTATGAAAAATTTTCAAACTTAAAGGTGAAAATGATTTTGGTTATAGAATTAGAATACCTTTAATTTTCTTTTCAAAGATGTTAAATTCATTACTTTTGAATGATTACAGTGAAATTATTTGTGCCCGAAGGAATTATTTTCGGACTTGATTTAGTTTCAAAGATCTTATGCGAAGAAAATATTATTTGACTCATGTTTATTAAAATATCAGATTTGTCTTCACATTTTAATGGTTAAAGGGAATTTGTTTTGTTATATTAAAATTATTATTATAGATAAAACCAAAATCAAGAGGTAAAGTGATGAAGGGAGAACGAGCTCCAAGTGAAAGCAGCGATTATGAAGAGAGTGACGATGAAAGGAAGAAGCGTCGAGGAGTCAGTGGAGGTCTGGGTCGAGGGAAGGTAATGAAGAGTGAAGAGGAAGATGAAGAAGGTAATTTTTAATATTTTTATCGTTTACTAGAGTTTTCTTTCAAGTTTATCCATTTATTCGAATATTCTGTTTATTACTTAATGTATATATTAAGTAGTGCATTCTTACATTTGAAAAGAAAATTTTGATAATTTTGTTTTTAATATATTGACGTTTTTGCTTTTCAGAGTACAGCAGGAAAAAGAAAAAATTGGATATCGAAGAAAATATGGAAGATAAGAAAAAAGAAGTAGTTGAAGACACTCTAAAAATTACTCAGCCTGTTAAAGCGGATGTAACATCTTTGCCACCACAAAATCAAACTTCTGTTGCACCCACTCCTAAGGTTCAAACTGATGGTGTACCCACTGTTTTGACAAAAAGTATTCTTTCTCAAGAAAAAAAGAATGTGGAAACACAACAACCACTGTCAGTGTTACAGTCGCAGACACCTTCGCAAACACCAGTAATTCAGCAGTCTTCACAGTTGCAGCAAATAATTACTAGAAACCCAATTTCTAGTGGAGCAGTGGTGCCACAAAAAGTAACTTCACCCAGACTTCCTTCAGATATTACTTCTCGTTTACCCCTGACAGTTACAAGACTAAATACTCCAACTCCTGGTGGTGCAGCTTCAACGCGTCCATCATTTAATCCACGAACGGGAACCCCAAATGGAGCGCGATCTACCTTACCTCCCGTTTCTTCTTCGATTTCAGTGATAGGAGGTCCATCTTCATCTATATCAATAACTCCGGTTTCTTTTGGTAATCCAAGGCCTCCTAGTTTGGGCTCCAAGGGAGCACCTCCCGCATCTATAAGCGTTCATTCTGTATCTTCAGCAGCTGCATTAAAAACTACAGAAAAACCTGTAGAAGTTCCTCCTGCAATTACAATTAGTACTAAAAGAGGAACTGCTATAAGTGGTGGAGCCGGAACAGGAAATAATGCAAGTACTGGTAGCCCAGGGCCTCTTCCACCTGTTGGAAAATGGTCTCCTCATGTAATAGGCAGCAGCAATAGTGGATCAGCGACTCCTCCTAGGCCTGGCGCAACACCTGTAAATTCATCACCACCACCACCATACAGATCTTCTCCTATCCCTGTTACAGTCTCTGGTTCCAGTACTCCTTTGTCAACAGTGGCTCACAGAGGAACCCCCCCTAATCTACCTTCACAAACGACCTCAACTCCCACTTCATATTCTCCCTATCAGTCTCCTGAGCACTTTGGTTCGCATCCAGCATTTCCATCTGGCTTTCATCCTGGAAGCTCTCACTCCCCCGGGCCACATGGTAATCAACCAAGGCATTCACTCCTTCCAAGTCACCCAGTGTATGGTACACCAGTCACGCACCCAAATTATCATCAAGGTCTCTCTCCTCATCATCCTAGCGTTTTGCGTGGCCCACCTCACGATTTATATAGGCATTCTTCTCCAAGTAGCGTTGGCTCTCCCAGTCATGCAGCAGCACATGCCAGATCAGTGCTTTTAAAGCAAGCTTACGCTGGTTTGGAGCCTCTTCCTTATGCTGGATCTCCTCAAGGCACTCCTATTGATGCAACGCGGCATAATTCTCCTGGTCCACCTATAAATGAAGCAAAAGAAGACCAACAGCAGCAAACTCTTCCCTCCAAAAGACTTGTTGAGGGTGGTGAGTTTAGTTCGGGTTTGATGTCATACTTCTCCAGTCAGAGGGACGAAAATGTAGAATGAGTTTTTTATTATTTTTTTTACCGTAGTTGTTACATAATAAAAGGAAACATTTTTAACTATTGATCCAATTTCTTCGTTTTGCTATCATTATATTATTATATTATTATTATTATATTATTATTAGTATTATATTATTATTAATTTATTTATATTGTTATTTTAAAATTTTTAAAAAAAAAAAAAAAAAAAAAAAAAAATTATATTATTATTATTATTATTATTTTTTTATATTTTTTTTTAAAGAATAATGATATAGAGTACAATTATATTTTTTCATTTGCTTAATTTTTATCACAAAAGCCTGAATTATATTAAAAAAAATAATAAGAGAAAATTTATTATATATTAATATATATAATATATAAATATTTTTTGTTTACTTTCAAGCTATGTACATATATATATTAAGCTTTTTGTATTAAGTTAAGGTAATGACTGTAAAATAATGTGAAAAATATTCCAAATATAATTAGAAAAAGTTTTTATATTTTCTCTTTATTAGCCAAACAAATATTTTATTGTGAGAATTGTGGATGGATTGTATAAATTGTGTATCGCACTTCCTATTATTTTAATTGTTTGGACAGGGGAGGTGAAATTCTTTGTTACTCTTTGCCCAACATTTTCGTGACATATGTACGGTTGATCATAGTTCGAGAAATTGATTTTTACCTGATCAATATGTTAAACTGTTTATAGCAGTCAGATGTTTTAGTGTGTTGTGTCAAGTATGTATATATTCGGACGACGACGACAATCTATCATCGTGATACAGACTGTTTGATCACCTGGACTGTGGAGTAGGAGTCAAGTGAAATATTAGTAATAACTGGCAGAGATCTTCCAGGTGGAGAGGGTGCTAATGGTCTAGGCCTCTGGGTTTGTGGAACATTCAAAAATGTTTTGCAGGAAACAGCAATGTTAATTCCAGAGGATTGTTGGGTTCCGAGGTAAAATTAACATAACCCATTTTTATATTTGAAGTCCCCCTGTCTTCTTGTACATGAGGCTTTTACCCGAAGATTGCTCTGTGCAGTGAAATTCCCCCATATGAAATTTGGTCTACAGAGATTAGGGAAAAAGATTCTACCCTAATGTAGGATTATGAACTCATGAAAGCGAAAGGAGAATAATTCGGCTCGCACCACATCACCTCAGATGACGCTGGGACCATCCTTCCATAAAGAAAGTTGGCAGAGCGTGCACCTGTAAAGTATATGCATATATAAAGCTATATGATTAGAGTAAGATAACCAAAATAGGGAAAACTATGTAAATATGGCAATCAATAACGTGATAATAGTAATAATAGTTTTAAAATTTGTAACATTTACCAAGCACCACAATTTTCAGCACCCCAACACTCCATAATATTTTCATGACAATCATACCGGTGCTTCGGCCAACTCTACCATAAGAAATTTGATTAAGATTATAATTGAGAAATTAGTGAAGTTGTCAAACAAAAAGTGGAAAAACGAACATTCATTCATTCGTACATTATTTGGAGGTGGTGTCTGAGCCCCATCACTATTTATAAGTGATATATATATATTTATATTATATATATTATATATATTATATATATATATATATATATTATATATATATATAATTATATATATATATATATATATATATATATATATATTATATTAATATGTATGTTGCTAATTTGAAATGTTGTTTTTTATATATATGTATTAATAGTTTTAATGTGTATGAGTGACGTCTAGTGTATTAATGTTTTTTAAATTATTATAATGAATTGTGTATCTTCTGTGAATATTCTTCGTAATAAGAATATTGTTTTAGCTTTAATTAAAATTTTACCATTTAATTTCCCTAATTTGTTTTGGGTAGAGATTTTTCTTAAGAGATTTGCTTTTATTTTAACTTATTTTATTCTCATTTTCTGTGTTTTTTAATTGTGCACAAGGCTACTTTACTATAAGTTAGTTGTAGCTAGTTCACAGTTGTAGTTAGTTCATTCTAGATCTCATATTTTCCTATATAGTAAAGTTTTTTTAGTGAATTTTGATAGTTGCTTATTTTTAATTTTTTAATTTTATTTTCATATTTGTTTTTTTGGTTGATTCCTAGTAAATCCTGAACCTTTTTTAAAAAAGCTTTGCCTTTACAAGTTTTAATTATTTTTATTTTAATCGGGTATTTATAGTTTGTGTTCGAATTTGTGCTGAGTGTCGGGTTCGTGTTTCGTAAGTTCGGGGTCGGGGGGAGGAGGGTGCGGCGCAGACGTGGGCTTTATATTGATTTTACTAACATCCGTGCCCTTCATACTAATCTCGTATCTGTTGAGCATCACCTCTCATCCTAACATTTTACTTCTGAGACCCAGTTATTAGGGATTCCTGCTCTAGTAATTTAAGATCTAACTACATTTTATTTTACAATTTCGTCTTGAAGGGAGTGCCTTATAAACACTACACTTCTGTAATACATGTGATCTTAATCCCCTAATTTTGATATTTATGGCTTAAAATCTGTCTTTCCATTACTACAATTATCTTGTGTTTCTGCTACTGTTCCCTAATGAACAATCCAGTTTTTTTCAATATCTTACAACTCCCACGAAACTGTTACATCTCATCCAAATCTAAATCTAATTTAAGATTTCAACGTACAAACACTGAGTGATTGGTTTCCTCTCATATTGATTACAGGAGGGAAGAATCTAAGCATTCTCAAGATCTCAACATTAAAGAAGAACCTACAAGCATCCCACGATCGTCCAACCAATTCTTAAAACGCTTGACTTATGCTTCATCACTACTCTAGTTATTATACACCATTTTCCCTCTATCTGTAATTCTGACCACAATCCTTTAGCTCTTAAGTATAAAACTTTATCTTATCTGGCACTTTAATCGTGCTATTGGGGTAACTGTCGCTTCTTTGTTAATTACTCTTGGAATGAATCCGTTTTGACCAGGTGATGATTCTGTTTCTGCAGAAAAGTGTCGTAATCTGATGGGATGAGAAGGTTCATTCCTCTTCAACTAAATCTTTCTCTCAAAATCCTGGTCGATGGCAAATGCTCTGTACATTCAGGAGAGAAACGGCGCATATCGGAAGCGGAAAAACTCTTTCTCCTTTCTTTACAAATTATCATTCTGCTTGAATCGTTGAAGGATATTATTCGACGACAATAGTACTATCTCAAAAGGAATTGCGTTGACCTCCTTGTTCTCTATGATAAAATTTCTGGCTCTAAAATATCTCCGCACTGTAAATCCTCCTTATGGACTAGTCCGTGCTGATGTCATTTCTGCTTCTCCAGCTTAATAGTAAGAAGCGCATGATCCCGATGGTATTCTCCGTGGTTCAAACTGCTTCTGAGCTTGCACCCTGTCTTGGTAACTATTTCGTCTTTGTCTCTCTACTTCAACTTCCCCTTCTTGTTGGAACGTGCGCTCATTCACCGTGCGAAGAAGGGGGAACCCTCTCTCAACAACCATCCATTTATTTGATCTCCGTTCTCTCAAGGTTTTTGAATCGATCTTAACGGAAGATTTGGAATATCTTAATCTTCAATCTTATCTTGATCGCCAGTTTGCTCGTAGACGATCTACTGTGATCTTCTTCCATTCTCTGTGATTCTTGTCTTCCGCTCTTCGCATTTCGGTGAATCCTTTGCTTTCGCTGGACATATCGAAGGCTTCGATAGAGTTGGCACAAAGATTTGATTTCTAAAACTGCTTCTAAACTATTTTCTTATTAAAAATATTGCTATGTCGTCTAAAACCATGAAGTTAAAATTCAAACATCCAAAATTTATTTAAAAAATAATAATAATAAAAAAAAGTTTTTTTTTTTTTTTTTTTTTATTTTTATTTTTTATTCATATAAAATATCTATAAAAAAATAATGCAATTTCAGAAATTAAGACAATGGTACTAATATAAATGACTAGTTTGTAGTAGTGTATCTTTTTTCCCTAAAAGTAGATGATAAAATATAAACTACCACTAAGATAAGATTTTCGAGCAATTTTATACTTTTTAGAAGCCTATAAATCTTATCTTAGTGGTAGTTTATATTTTATCATCTACTTTTAGGGAAAAAAGATACACTACTACAAACTAGTCATTTATATTAGTACCATTGTCTTAATTTCTGAAATTGCATTATTTTTTTATAGATATTTTATATGAATAAAAAATAAAACTTTTTAACAAGAGTTTTATTGTCCATGTTTTTTTTTTTTATTATTATTATTTTTTAAATAACTTGTTGGATGTTTGAATTTTAACTTTTCATGGTTTTAGGACGACATAGCAATATTTTTTATTAAGAAAATAGTTATAGAAGACAGTTTAGAAATTAAAGCTTTGTGCCAGACTCTATCGAAGGCTTTCGATATGTCCAGCGCCACAGCAAAGGATTCACCGAAATGCCGAAGAGCGGAGGACCAAGAGTCAGAGAGAAGGGAGAGAAGTTCACCAGTAGAGTGTTTCTTACGAAAGCCATACTGGCGATCAGAGATAAGATTAGAAGTAATTGAGATGTTTCCAAATCTTCCTATTAAGGATAGATTCAAAAACTTTAGAAAGAACGGAGGTCAAAGAAATTGGACGGTAGTTAGAGGGTGAGAGGGTCCCCCTTCTTCGGCACAGGCTGAATGAGCGCACGTTTCCAACAAGAAGGGAAAGTTGAAGTAGAGAGGCAAAGACGAAATAGTTTACCAAGGAAGGGTGCAAGCTCAGAAGCACAAGTTTTGAGAACCACAGGAGGAATACCATCGGGACCATACGCCTTCTTACTATTAAGCTCGGAGAGAGCAGAAATGACATCAGCCACAGGAACATTAGTCAATAAGAGGATGATTTACAGTTGTTGGAGATATCTTTGGTAAGAAGCCAGAAATTTTTATCAGTAGGAGAACCGGAGGTCAGCGCACTTCCTTTTTAGAGATAGTACTTTGCTTGTCGAAGAATATCTCTGCAACGATTCAGAGCAGAATGAAAATTAGTAAGAGTAATAGGAGAAAGAGTTTTTCCGCTTCCGATATGCGCCGTTTCTCTCCTGAATGGTACTAGAGCATTTGCCATAGAACAATGGATTTTGAGGAGAAAGATTTAGTTGAAGAAGGAATGAGCCTGCTCATCCCATCAGTGATAACCTGCTACCACTTTTTCAGCGGAAACTGAAGCACCACCAGTGTCAAAGCGGGATTCATTCCAAGAATAGTTAGCATAGAAGCGATACAATTACCCCCAATTAGCTCGATTAAAGTGCCAGATAAGATAAAGTTTTATACTTATGAGCTAAAGAATTGTGGTCAGAATTACAGATAGGAGTGGAAATGGTGTATTTATAACGAGAAGGAGTAGTGGTGAAGCATAAGTCCAGCGTGTTAAAGAATTGGTCTGGACGATCTGGGATGTTTGTAGGTTTTTTAATTTACTAAATGACAGCTTCCTCCCTACCTGTATCAGTATGAGAGGAGCCCAACCACTCAGTGTGGTGTACGTTGAAATCCCTTAAATAGAGGATCTTAGCATTTGGATGAGAAGATGTAACAGTTTCGTGGGAGGTTGTAAGATATTGAAAAAGAAATGGATATGTTCCATTACAGGAACAGTAGCAGAAACACAAGATAATTGTAGTAGTAGGAAGACAGATTTTAAGCCATAAATATCAAAATTAGGGGATTTAAGATTCACAAGACGTATTACAGAAGTGTCAGTGTTTATATAGGCACAGACTCTACCTTCAAGACGAAAATTGTAAAATAAAATGTAGTTAGAGATCTTTAAATTACTAGAGCAGGAATCCCTAGATAACTGGGTCTCAGAAGAAAAAATGTTAGGATGAGAGGTGATGCTCAACAGATACGAGATTAGTATGAAGGGCCCGGATGTTAGTAAAATCAATATAAAACCCACGTCTGCGCCGCACCCTCCTCCCCCCGACCCCGAACTTACGAAACACGAACCCGACACTCAGCACAAATTCGAACACAAACGATAAATACCCGATTAAAATAAAAATAATTAAAACTTGTAAAGGCAAAGCTTTTTTAAAAAAGGTTCAGGATTTACTAGGAATCAACCAAAAAAAAAAATATGAGAAAAATATAAAAAAATAAAAAAAAGCAACTATCAAAATTCACTAAAAAAAAAACTTTACTATATAGGAAAATATGAGATCTAGAATGAACTAACTACAACTGTGAACTAGCTACAACTAACTTATAGTAAAGTAGCCTTGTGCACAATTAAAAAAACACAGAAAATGAGAATAAAATAAGTTAAAATAAAAGCAAATCTCTTTAAGAAAAATCTCTACCCAAAACAAATTTGGAAAATTAAAATGGTAAAATTTTAATTAAAAGCCTAAAACAATAATTATCTTATGTACGAAGAATATTCACTGAAGATACACAATTAATTATAATAATTTAAAAAACATTAATACACTAGACGTCACTCATACACATTAAAACTATTAATACATATATATAAAAATACAAACATATCAACATTGGAGCACACACCAAACACAACCTTCCACTATATATATATATATATATATATATATATATATATATATATATATATATATATATATATATATATATATATATATATATATATATATATATATATATATATATATATATATATATATATATATATATATATATATATATATATATATATATATATATATATATATATATATATATATATATATATATTACCCTTATAGTGATGGGGCTCAGACACCACTTCCAAATAATGTGCGAATGAATGAATGTTCGTTTTTCCAATTTTTGTTTGACAACTTCACTAATTTCTCAATTATAATCTTAATCAAATTTCTTATGGTAGAGTTGGCCGAAGCACCGGTATGATTGTCATGAAAATATGGAGTGTTGGGGTGCTGAAAATTGTGGTGCTTGGTAAATGTTACAAATTTTAAAACTATTATTACTATTATCACAAGTTATTGATTGCCATAATTACATAGTTTTCCCTATTTTGGTTTTCTTACTCTAATCATATAGCTTTATATATGCATATACTTTTTCCAATTACCGCAACGGGCAGGTGCACGCTCTGCCAACTTTCTTCATGGAAGGATGGTCCCAGCGTCATCTGAGGTGATGTGGTGCGAGCCGAACTATTCTCCTTTGGCTTTCATGAGTTCATAATCCTACATTACGGTAGAATCTTTTTCCCTAATCTCTGTAGACCAAATTTCATATGGGGGAATTTCACTGCCCAGAGCAATCTTCGGGTAAAAGCCTCATGGACAAGAAGACAGAGGGACTTCAAATATAAAAATGGGTTATGTTAATTTTACCTCGGAACCCAACAATCCTCTGGAATTAACATTGCTGTTTCCTGCAAAACATTTTTGAATGTTCCACAAACCCAGAGGCCTAGACCATTAGCATCCTCTCCACCTGGAAGACCTCTGCCAGTCATTACTAATATTTCACTTGACTCCTACTCCACAGTCCAGGTGATCAAACAGTCTGTATCACGATGATAGATTGACGTCGTCGTCCGAATATATATACCTGACACAAGACACTAAAACATCCGACTGCTATAAACAGTTTAACATATTGATCCCACTCTGGAAGGTAAAAATCAATTTCTTGAACTATGATCAACCGTACATCAGTCACGAAAATGTTGGGCAAAGAGTAACAAAGAATTTCACCTCCCCTGTCCAAACAATTAAAATAATAGGAAGTGCGATACACAATTTATACAATCCATCCACTATTCTCACAGAATAAAATATTTGTTTGGCTAATAAAGAGAAAATATAAAAACTTTTTCTAATTATATTTGGAATATTTTTCACATTATTTTACAGTCATTACCTTAACTTAATACAAAAAGCTTAATATATATATGTACATAGCTTGAAAGTAAACAAAAAATATTTATATATATTATATATATATATTTATATATAATAAATTTTCTCTTATTATTTTTTTTTTTAATATAATTCAGGTAATTTTGATGATAAAAATTAAAGCAAATGAAAAAATATAATTGTGCACTCTATTATCATTATTGTTATCAAATAATAATAATAATAATAATAATAATTTTATTTTTCTTCTTCTGTGAAGAGGAAAAATGATTTTAAAAAACAAGAAAGTGAAATTGAACTGTGATGATAATAATAATAATAATAATAATAATAATAATAATAATAATAATAATAATAATAATAATAATAAATGAGATAGCAATACGAAGAAATTGGATCAATAGTTAAAAATGTTTCCTTTTATTATGTAACAACTACGGTAAAAAAAATAATAAAAAACTCATTCTACATTTTCGTCCCTCTGACTGGAGAAGTATGACATCAAACCCGAACTAAACTCACCACCCTCAACAAGTCTTTTGGAGGGAAGAGTTTGCTGCTGTTGGTCTTCTTTTGCTTCATTTATAGGTGGACCAGGAGAATTATGCCGCGTTGCATCAATAGGAGTGCCTTGAGGAGATCCAGCATAAGGAAGAGGCTCCAAACCAGCGTAAGCTTGCTTTAAAAGCACTGATCTGGCATGTGCTGCTGCATGACTGGGAGAGCCAACGCTACTTGGAGAAGAATGCCTATATAAATCGTGAGGTGGGCCCCGCAAAACGCTAGGATGATGAGGAGAGAGACCTTGATGATAATTTGGGTGTGTGACTGGTGTACCATACACTGGGTGACTTGGAAGGAGTGAATGCCTTGGTTGATTACCATGTGGCCCAGGGGAGTGAGAGCTTCCTGGATGAAAGCCAGATGGAAATGCTGGATGCGAACCAAAGTGCTCAGGAGACTGATAGGGAGAATATGATGTGGGAGTTGAGGTCGTTTGTGAAGGTAGATTAGGGGGGGTTCCTCTGTGAGCCACTGTTGACAAAGGAGTACTGGAACCAGAGACTGTAACAGGGATAGGAGAAGATCTGTATGGTGGTGGTGGTGATGAATTTACAGGTGTTGCGCCAGGCCTAGGAGGAGTCGCTGATCCACTATTGCTGCTGCCTATTACATGAGGAGACCATTTTCCAACAGGAGGAAGAGGCCCTGGGCTACCAGTACTTGCATTATTTCCTGTTCCGGCTCCACCACTTATAGCAGTTCCTCTTTTAGTACTAATTGTAATTGCAGGAGGAATTTCTACAGGTTTTTCTGTAGTTTTTAATGCAGCTGCTGAAGATACAGAATGAACGCTTATAGATGCGGGAGGTGCTCCCTTGGAGCCCAAACTAGGAGGCCTTGGATTACCAAAAGAAACCGGAGTTATTGATATAGATGAAGATGGACCTCCTATCACTGAAATCGAAGAAGAAACGGGAGGTAAGGTAGATCGCGCTCCATTTGGGGTTCCCGTTCGTGGATTAAATGATGGACGCGTTGAAGCTGCACCACCAGGAGTTGGAGTATTTAGTCTTGTAACTGTCAGGGGTAAACGAGAAGTAATATCTGCAGGAAGTCTGGGTGAAGTTACTTTTTGTGGCACCACTGCTCCACTCGAAATTGGGTTTCTAGTAATTATTTGCTGCAACTGTGAAGACTGCTGAATTACTGGTGTTTGCGGCGGTGTCTGCGACTGTGACATTGACAGTGGCTGTTGTGTTTCCACATTCTTTTTTTCTTGAGAAAGAATACTTTTTGTCAAAACAGTGGGTACACCATCAGTTTGAACCTTAGGAGTGGGTGCAACAGAAGTTTGATTTTGTGGTGGCAAAGATGTTACATCCGCTTTAACAGGCTGAGTAATTTTTAGAGTGTCTTCAACCTACTTCTTTTTTCTTATCTTCCATATTTTCTTCGATATCCAATTTTTTCTTTTTCCTGCTGTACTCTGAAAAACAAAAAAGTCAATATATTAAAAACAAAATTATCAAAATTTTCTTTTCTTAATATATACATTAAGTAATACACAAAATATTTGAATAAATGGATCAACTTGAAAGAAAACTCTAGTAAACGATGAAAATATTAAAAATTACCTTCTTCATCTTCCTCTTCACTCTTCATTACCTTCCCTCGACCCAGACCTCCACTGACTCCTCGACGCTTCTTCCTTTCATCGTCACTCTCTTCATAATCGCTGCTTTCACTTGGAGCTCGTTCTCCCTTCATCACTTTACCTCTTGACTTTGGTTTTATCTATAATAATAATTTTAATATAACAAAAACAATTTCCCTTTGACTATTAAAATGTGAAGACAAATCTGATATTCTAATAAACATGAGTCAAATAATATTTTCTTTGCATAATATCTTTGTAACGAAATCAAGTCCGAAAATAATTCCTTCGGACATAAATAATTTCACTGTAATCATTCAAAAGTAATGAATTTAACATCTTTGAAAAGTAAATTATTGTAACACAAATTAAAGGTATTCTAATTCTATAACCAAAACTATTTTCACCTTTAAGAGTATGGATATTATTTAGTTATTTTAAGTTTGAACATTTTTCATAAAGAACTTAATATAATAATAATAAAATAATTTCTAATCAGAATAATAATAATAATAACACTAAAAATTTACAAGCTTTTCCAACATTGAGAATTAAATATTAACACCTTAAACTTTTAAGTCTAAAAATCAATCGGAAAGGATAATGCCGGTAAGAGATCATAATTAGTTCATGCATTTCTACCACAAGCAAAATTAAAATTAAAAAAATTTAAATAACTGGTTCTCTGAATACAAAACCAGAGCAAAATTATAGTTTCTTCACTACCTTCTAATCTTTTTTTTCTATTATTGTATTTACTTTCAATATTTCCCAAAAATCTATAGAGTTTTTCAATCAAAACCTAGTTAAGATTAACCTTTTAATAATAATTAATCTTACTAATTTTCTATTCCAACAATAATTTCTAAATCAATTCTTTCTAGGTTCATCTATCCTTCTGATCTCCTCACATTCAAAGTTTTAATTTCTTAAAATAAATAAATAAAATAATAATAATAATAATAATAATTACTTCTTCCTCCTCTTCTTCATCTGACATAAGTAAAGAATCATAATAGTTTATTTGCCTTCCTCTAGTCACTCTTCTACGAGAACCCTCTTCCTCTTCTTCCTCCTTAGGTTTTGGTGGCTTTGAATATTTTACCTGAAAAAATAATATATATAAAATATCAGAAATAAAATGTAATTCACACAAATTTAAAAATTCTAGGTAATATTAAAATTCTCATCAGGATTCTTTTTTAATTGTTTTTAAAACATGCTAAAGTTGAATCTTATCATATATATATATATATATATATATATATATATATATATATATATATATATATATATATATATATATATATATATATATATATATATATATATATATATATATATATATATATATATATATATATATATATATATATATATATATATATATATAAAACTATAATATATAATAATAATAATAATAATAACAACAACAACAAACCCTGCGCTTAGGTTTAGGAGGTTCTTCCTCATCATCGTCATCTTTCGTTTTCTTCTTAGGACCTTTTTTATTTCCACCTTTTTTGGAGCCTTTTTTACCCTTTCCTTTTTTACCTTTTGTCTTTTGAGATTTCTTCCTAGTTTTTCTGAAAAAGATATTTCCATTAAGTATGACCATTCAAAATTAATGGTCCCTGTTGCAGAACAACAACAACAAAAAAACTACTAATCCATCTTGCTGAACTTACTGAGGGGGGGGGGGGAAGAGGAGTGTACGAAGGAAAAATCAATTAATATTTTTTTTAAAAATTCCTATGATTAAGTACTTCTGGAATAAGCCAAATTATTTCTGTCATTATTATCATTTTTTTTTTTTTTTAAATTTCAGTTTAACATTTGTTTCAACTAATGAAATATGAAACTTACGCTTTTTTCTTCCTATAGAACGTGTCGGAATCAGAGGATTCTTCTTCATCGTCAGATGAATAGTAGATCTTTCTCGTCTTCTTCTTTTTACTCTTTTTGGAAATTCTTTTTTCTATGTCACTATCTGATAATGAAAATTCAGAATGATAACAAAAATTAGAGTGAAAATGCATAAATAAATAAAAAAAATTTTAAATGTTGTTTCTCTAGTTGGGCAAAGACCTACACAAAACTAGTTTTTTTTTCAGAACCTGTTGACAACGTTAAGATTATTTCAATATAAAGCTTTTTAATTAAGACTATTAGTCACTATGATAATTGTTGATGCTGAAGAGAGATAACCGTGTTTAAAATATACTGTATCAGATAGATAATGTCAGAAATGGTTAATTATGACAGGGTCAAGTTATGTTTCCCACAGAAAAAAATTTAAGGCTTTCGTAAATTATAATTCTCGAAAGAAAGAAGCAAAAAGTAAATCATATACACATATATTACCAACTGCAACTATTAATGATTTTTTTTCCCCATATAATGGCAAAGTTCATGAGACAAAGACTTATTCAAGCTTAAAATTACTCACACACACACTCTTCTTTCAGCCCTTATCTCTTTAAAAAGTTAGCTTAAAAGGAGGCACCACAATGTGCTGTCAAGCTTTGCTGACTTCCGCAAAAGTTTGTCCTAAAAAGGTGCAGCAAAAGATATGTATGGCAAATTTTAGGTTGCCTCAAGCACGCTGTTATGCTTATAGAACAGAAAAAGAAAGTTTTAACTGAAACGGAGGAAACAAACAATTCATTCACTTAAATCACTATCAGTCATTCACTTAAATCAGAATCTTCTTTTCATTTACATCATAAGTTTTAGAATTTGGGAGGAGTGAAATGTTCAGGAACAGAGGGCAGTGACGTTGAATATGTTACTGTTCTAAGATTGTATTTTAAAAACAGTAACATTTCTACACTTTTAGGCAATAGTTTGATTCTATCTTTTTGAATTGATTTCCCTAATATGAATTCTCTTTCACTGGCGCTGGAGCTTGCTGGTGGGCACAAATATACTCTTGCCAGTGTTGCTAGTGTGGGAAGATCATTCTTGTTTGCCTTCCAGAAGGCAAGAGAGTCATCGTTGATGTTATTTTTTCTTTTCAATATTTTTTCATTTTTCATTTTACCTAAGTAAACCTGTTGAATCACTATTGTGAATCAAAAATATTTTTTCAAAATTTTGGTAGGCTTTTTCAAACTTTTACCATACAAAATCTGTAATTTTTCTGTATTTTTTTTTTTTTTTAAATATGTATAATCATTAATTTCAGTGAATGTTGGCTATTCTTCTCCTTCCTTATAATTAAATTAATCTCAATTAAAATTATATCTAATTTTATTAACTTAAAATTTCAGTGTTTTTGATCTCTTTACAAATTTTAGGCAATTTCGAGCCCCATCCCCGGCAAAATTCCAACCCCAGTCGGTCCCTACCCACCACTAAGAAATTTGGGAACAGTGAAATCATATATAAAAATAATTTAGTAGCTACCCTGAAGGTAAACTTTTCAGCATTAGGACAAGTGTTGTGGATTCTTTTTAACAAACAAGTTCATAAGTGACTGAGTATAAGGAAAGAGAATCTCAGTAATTGAATGTTGAATTATCAGTCAAATGAGAGGTAAATAAGTACTCAAAAATCTTGGAAGAAATGCCTTGTTAGAGGAACAGCAGAAAATAGAAAATTACTATGGTAATAAAAAATCAAATTTTAGTCATGAAACACTGAAGTTAGGGAATACAGCATTACAAGGAGTTGATGTATGCACAAGCATAAATGCAATCTTTAAACAACATATTCTGCAGTAAGGCATAGTAATAATACAAAGACACTTATTCGAGAAAGCGTCCTAAGTTATCTATATCTCAGACAGAAGTAAAATTTAGGAAGAGGATAGGTCAGTGATGTTCAACAGCTTTGAAATAGAAAGGTGTGTCAAGGCTTCTAAATATCAATTAGTAGTAGTAGGTTGTTGTTGCAAGAACAACTCTGACCATAAATTTGGTCAGAAGTGAGATGAAGCCTGAACAATTTTACTCTAACTGGAGTCGGGATACCCTCATACCTTGAGTAGTCTTCTAGTCTATTAACCCAACTTTCAAATTACTCTAAAAGTTCATTAAAAAACATACCTTTTCACTATTAGAAATGTCTACTCAATTAGTTCACAAGTATAACAACTATTAACTATCTTAAGTTGAAGAAACTTCAAAAAACCAATCATACCTCCCAGACCTTGCAAAAAAAGAAAAGAGGTAATTTACTCTCCCCCTCTAGTGTCTTCAGTGAGATGTTAGCCAAACAGGTAAAACCTACGACTCAAAATGAAATTTGCCTTCACCTGAAAAAACTCACACACCATTTTTGCACCATAAGTAAATCTTACAACTTTAAAAATTGAACTGGTTAAATCTAATTACCCCAAAAAAAAGGAGTACATTAAGGAAATTAACAATGTTATGTTTAAGAAACTGGTTTTACTTAGCATTAAATATTGTGACTTTAATAAATTATGTCGGACTCAAAAAATTGTCAATTGGAAATTTTCTCTACTTTTAATATTTATTTTATTTTTATGAAATTTTTGGAATAGACATAATTGACTTAAAACACTTCAATTAAGAACATTTTTATGGTAAAACAAGTTTTAGGTTTAGAACCCATTTAAACAATATTTAAAAAAATTAAACAAACTTTGCGCAAATTTTTTTTCATATCACATTCTGAGAATCTTGATATGTATTAGTTTTACAAGTTGGTTTACTTTAATTAGAGGGTGGAAATATAGTTTATTTACTAGTTTTACATACCATAATCATCAATGGAGGTATTCCTACGGTTTCTTGCAGAACGACGGAGGGGAGGCAGAACTTTGTTACCCTTCCCTCGTCTGCCTCCATAATCAGAGTCATCTGATTCACTTTCTGTTTCAAATGATGATGATAAAAGTGCATCTGAAACCTCTTCCTCATCTTCTTCCTCACTTTGAGTTAAAAAAAAAAAAAATCATTTACTTCAAGTTTAAATTTTTCAGTTACAATATTTTGACTACTTCTACTTAATGATTAAAGAACAAAAAAAAAAATTTTTTTTTTAAATAAATAAATAAATATGCCAAGTATATGAATTATCTTACCTTGTTCCAAGGAAATCTTCATCACTGTCGTCTTCATCTTCCTCTACGTCAAGATCGGTGAGTCGCCTCTTTTTCTTTGGTGCAACTCCTGAACGTCTATTGCCACGTCGGGGACGACGTTCCACTTCACTCTCACTTTCTTCTTCAGCTTCTTCAGACATAACCTCATCCTAATGGGAAAACATGAAAAATTCAAACTTGAACATACAGAGTAAAACATTAAATATTTTTTAATATATGATTCAAACTTGAACATAAAACATTAAAAAATTTTTAATATATGATTACATGACAAAACTCTTACTTCATCATTATCTTCTATACCGCTATTTTTCTTTCTCTTCTTCTGATTTACTTTTTTTTCTACTTCCTCTTTATCATCTTTTTCTTTCTTCTTTTCTTCTTCAGAGTTTGCTTCAGTATGTTTATCAGTTTCCTTTTCTTTTTCTTCTTCCTCTTTCTCATCCTTCCCTTCTTCTTTACAAGTTTTGTTATCCATTTCTTCTGCTGCTTCTCTTGCGGCCTCCTCTTCAATCAACTGCTCAGGTGGTTTAGAGGGCTTAATTTCTGGAAGTTCTTCTTCCTCCTCCTCTTCCGGTTCTTGCTCTTCTTCCAAGCCATAATCATCTTCCACTTCCCCTTCAACAATATTGGCTATGTCCTTTCCTCTACCCACTCCCTTCTTGACCACCATAGCAGCTTCCATTTCATCCTGTTACAATATTTGGGGCTGATTACTTCTATATATTCAAAACTATTTCCATTATTTTTTAGTATCTTTAGTTTAGATAGAAAAAAAATATATGTACTAATAAAATGATGACAATTTTTGAGATGAAGTATTCAATTATTGAAAGCATATTTCTCTCCTTGAAGAGGGCTCTGCCCGTGAGAGGTGGCGAATCTGTTAAAAAAAAAAACACTCACCCTTATTGCTTCATTTATTAGCTCGTCAAAATTTTCCAACTGTTCCTTCGGTGTTCTAGCAGGTCTTGCCCGTAATGTATACAATGGTCCAGATGAGTCCGAGTCATATGAACTAGATGATTCAGATGATGAGCTATCATCACTCCCACTTTCACTATCTTCATCATTATCATCATCATCATCGGAGTCGTCTGATCCATCATCACTGACACCTTCCTCTCCATCTTCATCACGACGATGCTTCTTTTTACGCTTTTTATCAGGTATAACATTGTCGAGCGAGACGCTAATGTAAGCGAGTCTTTGACGGCGCATCTCCTCATTTTCCGCTCGTTTTTTTAAGTTGTCATATTCAACTAAAACTGATTTGAGTTTCTCTATCAGTCGAGACTGGAAAAATGAGGCAAAAATTGTTTACTTTGTTAATACTGAAAATACAAGAATAATGATTAACGAACAAACTTGCAAAAATTAAATTTCCAAAAATTAATCTCGGAGATTACTATTTTGAAATAATTCAGGAAATTCATTTTAACACAATGAAGTACCTACATGTTCACAAGTTGGACAAATCCAATCTCCTTCTGGAACACTGAGTAGTGGTGGTCGTAAACAAGATAAATGCCAGCCTTGATCACAGTTATCACAAAGCAAAATAGTTTCTGGATGATCTTGGTGATTACACTTCATACATGAGGTATCATCCTCTTCTTGAGCTGCTTCCTCTTCTATCTCTTCTTCTTCTTCCTCCTCCTCCTCCTCCTCTTCTATTTCTTCTTCTGCTTTTTTTTCTTTCTTCTTCTTTTTAGGTTTTGCTTCAGAAACAGCTGAAGACAAAATATTTTTTAAAAAATCAGAAAGGAAATAATTAAGAACCAATAAAAATTCCTCTTAACTATAAGTAAATTAAATTTATTCTCATTTGACACAATTTCTTAAAAATTAAAGGGTACGTAGACTTCAAAGATGATAATTTGCTATTAACAAAATATTTTGCTAATATACTAATTGTAATGGAATTGAGTCTTCACTGAGCTGCTATTCAGAAGTAAAATAAATTTTTAATACTTTTTCATTACATAAATACCTTTCTTTGCAGTTCGAGCTCGTTTAATTGGCGTTGCATCTTCCTCACCAATATCAGATTCAGGAGAAAATTCATGGTCACTTTTGAAAAGGTCTTCATTATCTTCCTCCATATCGAGATCATCATCTTCAGAAGAGGAACTACATTTAAAACAAAAATTCATTATAGCTATCATCGAAAAAGAAATTGAATCTTTACTCAATTTTCAGAAAATAAAAATTTCCTTCTTCAAATCCTTTACCTCGACGATGTGGATGAATGAGCCCAAGGATCAGTTGTAGTCTTCTTCTTTTTAACGCGCTTTTTCCTTTTCTTTCGTTTTTTCTCTTTCTCCTTTTAAGGAAAAAAAAATTTGAAACAAAATTCAAATGTACATCAAATTAGAATGCAATTTTAATACCAAAAGAAATCCAATAAATACTTTCACCAATAATAAAAATAATAATAATAATTAATAATAATAATAATAATAATAATAACTTACTTTCTTCTTTTCCTTTCTATTTTTCTTTATTTCTCTTATGTACTGAAATACAAATTAAAAGCAAATATAAACACTTTTAAAAGAAAAAAAAAGAAAAAATTAAAAAATAATAATAATAATAATAACTAATAATAATAATAATAATTTACCCTTCTCTCTGTTCTTGCTTTCTTCTTCAATTCTCTAAGCTTATTTTCCTCTGCAATTTGTTTCAAACGCTGAGCTTCAAGTTCCCTCCTTTCAGTTTCTTCTCTTTCCCTTATTTTTGCGATTCTTGCTGATCTGAGTCTCGGTGCTAATAATAATAATAATAATAATAATAATAATAATAATAATAATAATAATAATATATAATAATAATAATAATAATAATAATAATAATAATAATAATAATAATAATAATAATAACGGATTTCCTATTTTGGATTGCGGTGTGAGAAAATGAAGTCTTTAAAAAGTTCAAGTTACATGAATATGAGGCATATTTAATTTACATTTTACATTTGACTTATATTTCTTATATTTTCAGATGGAAATAAAACTTTCAAAGGATAAAAAGAAATAAGGTTAAAAACTAATAAGGTTAAAAAGAAATGCCAAAGCAAGAAATGGATTTGCCATACGTATATTTGGGTATCTGAATGTGATATACTGGGGTTGGTATGTTCCTTTAAATACTATGAGTAGCTTTTATTTTTTTTTTTTTTTTTTTTTTTTTTTTTTTTTTTTTTTTTTTAAAGTAATTATAAAAAAAAAAGATAAACTGGATGCAAAATTTGCTTTTCCTTTTGTAGGCTTTACTTAATAATAATAATAATAATAATAATAATAATTAATAATAATAATAATAATAATAATAATATATAATAATAATAATAATCATAATAATAATCTCACCTTCAGGAAAATTACGACTTGTGTCACTTCTTGATTTTCGGCTCTTTAGTGTCTCATTTTCTTCTTCAATTTCTACTTCTTTTTCAGGAACTTCTTCAGGTTTATCTGTCGTATCTGGTGTGGGAGTTATTTTTGTCCAAGTCCCTTTTTTGGGTCTACCTCTGCCCTTTTTTGCCGGAGTAACAGCGGCAGTTTCTTCTTTTTTATCAGAATCCTCCACTTTACCATTAACCTCCATGGTTTCTTTAGTTTTTTGTTCATTATTATGCGTTTCAGACGAAACTGAATCAGGTACATGTTTAATATCACTCAAGCTGGTGTCTCTTTCTTTAGTGTGAAGAGACTTTTCTTCATTCTTAAGCCCATTCATCTCACCCTCAGGTACATCTACTCCTCCACTCTCTTCTGAAGTTTTGGATTTTTTGAGTGAAGATTGAGGAGAATTTTTAACTTTAGAATTTTCTTTACAATTTACTTCTTCATCTCCACTGTTTCCAGCTTCACATTTGGCTCCTTCTCCATCTCCACAGAAATATCTGACTTCTTCCACAACAACATCGTTAGCGTCTTCGCAATGTAATGAAGGATCATTTTCGTATAATTCAAAATTTTCCCACCATGGAATGTATTCCTTTGAGAATCTGGTAGCACCATCATCACTTATACAAGTAGTACAATAATGAGGCACATCATTTTGCAAATGAGTAATGCTACTATAACTATAAGTATCACTATTACTATTATTAATACAACTGCTATCCCTAAAACTTAAATATCTAATGCCACTATTAAAACTGAGATTTCTTTCCTCTTCGCAACTTTCCCCTTCTCCCATATTAACTGCATCACAAAGCTTCCCTTCTCCATCTCCTTTCACTATTAATACTGGCTCTTCAATGGCTTCTCCAACATCGGACTCCTTATTACCTTCTTTACATATCAGAGAATTCTTAGAATTAACAACAGATTCAGGCACTACTTTTTCCTGAGTGTGTGATTCACTCTTTGAACACAAATCCGAAACATTTGTTTTATCATCGAGTAAACTACTCACTGCACCAGCTTTAGAAGTCGATGTATTATCATTGTCAAGGTCCTTGTCTTTGATACACAAGTTCTGACTATCGTTATTTACTTCTGAATTGGAATCATTTGAAGAAAGTTTTTCTAAGTTATCTGTTTTTATAGAGGAATCAACTTTTCCACCTTTAATATCTGAAGTAGATTCACTCTCCACTTCTTTTACATTCGGTGCGGGTTTAACTTCTAAAACGCTCTGGTGCTTTTCGGTATGACAGTTTGGGTCTTTAGCTGCAGGTTCTTCCTTGATATCCGTCTGAGGCTTATCCTCAGTTAAAAGATTTTCTTTAGATTTTGAAATATCACTGGATGACAAACCTTTATCAACTGAAGTTTGACAAGAGTGCTTCGCTGATTCATATGACACATTATAATTATCTAGTTTTTCCTCTAACACGTTAGTCAAAGGCTTATTAATATCACTGTTACCAATGACTTTGCCAAGTGGTAATGGTTTTGAAGGTTCACTTTCATTGGAATGATTATCTATACAAGGGGAGGATGATTCCACATTTTCCACAGACTCTTTGGAAGATGAGAATTCTTTAGAGGCATCCTTGTTTACAGTACTGTCTTTAGACTCTGAAGTAGACTTTCGCTCTGCATCTTCTTTCATTTCATTTAGAGGCTTGGATTTTTCAAAGTCTTCCTTTTTAACAGGCAATTTATCCTCTTTTGAAGAAATATCTACAGATGAGGCAGGTGAAGGATTTTTAGCTGGTTCTGCCACATAAGACTCGGATTTATTTAACGAAACTTCTGGTTTATCACTTAATTTAGTTGATATTTTATCATCAGTTACAGTTTTTGCAGGAGACCCTGAGTCTTCCACTGATTCTACAGAAGTGAGCAAGACATCAGGGGAATTTTTATTTAAAAGAGATGGTTCTTTCAGAAGCTCTGATGATTTATTCTCTTTAGGCAAGGTTAGGTTTGGTGATGTAATTTTTTCTTTTATATTTTCTTTAGGCAAGGTTAAGTTTGGTGATGAAATTTTTTCTTTTATATTCTCTTTAGGCAAGGTTGAGCTTGGTGATTTTGGTTTATCCTTAACATTTTCTTTACAAGTTTCTATATCTGATAAACTTTTCTTTAAAGTGCTTTCCATATCCTTTACTTCTGCAACAACCTCTTCCTCTTTATTAGAATCTTTGCTCTTCTGCTCTGCTGAAGGACTTTTAACAGAAACTGGTAAAAGGTAATTTAATTCACTAGGTAGAGAGGTTTTGGAGGACATTTCTGTCTTTTTAGCTGTGCAACTAGTAGTTGTTTCCATTAAACTAGATTTAGCATCTAAACTTTCACTTTTAGATAAATTTTCAGATGGACTCTTAGACACATTTTCTTTGATAAATTTCTGGGTTTGCTGTTTTTGTAAATTAAATGCTTGTGAAATTATATTTTTATCTTTGAGCCCTTGGGAATTTTCTACCTCTTTCACACTAGGAACTTTTTCTTCCATTTTTCTTAAATTGTCTTCGGGTAATGAAAGACAAGTCTGAGCTGTACCTTTAACAGAATCATCATTTTTGGAAACTTCATCTTTCGTTTTGAAGACAAGATTTTTGCTTTTTTTTATTTCAGGTGACTCATTTGATTTTGTTTGAGAATAATCTGTAGCTTTCTCTGTTTCTGAAGCTTGAGAAGGTTTAACATTTAAAGGTTTACCTTCCTTCAAATTGTCTTTGGGTAATGATAGACCAGTCTGAGCTGTACCTTTAAAAGGATCATCATATTTGGAAATATCTTTCGTTTTGAAGACAAGATTTTTGCTTTTTTTTATTTCAGGTGATTCATTTGATTTTGTTTGAGAATAATCTGTAGCTTTCTCTGTTTCTGAAACTTGAGAAGGTTTAACATTTAAAGGTTTACCTTCCTTCAAATTGTCTTTGGGTAATGATAGACCAGTCTGAGCTGTACCTTTAAAAGGATCATCATATTTGGAAACTTCACCTTTCGTTTTGAAGACAAGATTTTTGCTTTTTTTTATTATATCAGGTGATTTATTTGATTTTGTTTGAGAATAATCTGTAGCCTTCTCTGTTTCTGAAACTTGAGAAGGTTTAACATTAAAAGGTTTACCTTCCTTCAAATTGTCTTTGGGTAATGATAGACCAGTGTGAGCTGTACTTTTAAAAGGATCATCATATTTGGAAACTTCATCTTTCGCTTTGAAGACATGAGTTTTGGGTTTTTTTATTTCAGGTGATTTATTTGATTTTGTTTGAGAATAATCTGTAGCTTTCTCTGTTTCTGAAACTTGAGAAGGTTTAAAATTAAAAGGTTTATCTTTCTTCAAAGGAACTTTTTCCTCTGGTGATTTAGTTTTATTCAAAGTTTTTTCTTCTTTTATTTCTAATGGTTTTTTCGAACTCTCTCCACTTATATTTTTACTCAAAGAATAATCTAATGCTACTTCTTTATTAAGTTTGGAAGATTCATCTGCAACTGTAGACATTTCCTTTTTCAGTACTGAAACAGAATTAGAATTTTCAGTAATAGAGGGGTTAGCTATATTACTTCGTACATCAAGAGATTTTTTATCTAAGCTCTGCTTACTTAAGTTATCTGATTTATCAGATGTATCACCTGCTTTTGGTATATCTGTTAAAGCTATTGTTTGACCTTTTTTAATTTCTTCTTTAGAAATTTTTTGCTTCTCTGAGTTTGAAGATTCAAAGTTTAATATTTCACTAGTATCTACTGATACCTGAGATAATGATGCTGGTTTTGATTTTCCTGTAATTGATGGCATTTTATCTTTAATTGAATCTTTAGATGAAATTTCATTAACATTAGCTTTCTTTTCTGTTGTAAGGGCTTTTGAACTAGTACTCTGCTGTTTTTTCAATCCAGATGATGATGAAATTTCAGGCAACTTTTTAACATTCTCATCAATCACTTTATTTTTCTTAATCTCAGTCTCATTTTCTAAAACAGTTTCTTTACATGGTGGCAGCTCAGATTCTTTACTTATAATTTCACTAATTTTTGACTCTTTACAAGTTTTATCTTCACTAGTAGTTGATAAACTATTTTTTTGCAATTTGTTTGAAACAGTTTGTAATGATTCTTGCTTGATATTTTGAGATTCACTTTTATTGATGCCGACAGGATTTTTCTGCTCAGGTGGTATATCACTTTGCATAATTTTAGTATCCACTTGTTGAGATATCTCCGGAATTTTTTTCATAGATTTTTCATTTGATTCGATTTCCTCAACAGATGAAAGTTTTTTTGAAGTAGGAACTGATTTCACACTTGGCTCTAAAGATTTTTCACCTATTTTACTTTGAGATGTATTTTGAGACTCATTCATTGTATCCAGTTTGGATTTTTTATTAATGGGTTCAAACTCTCCTTGTTCATCTAGTTTTCTCTTTTCCAAAAGAGCCAGACAAAAATGTACGACTAGAAGAGGAAAAGAGAAAACTAGATGAACAAGGAGAGTTTGAACCCATTAATAAAAAATCCAAACTGGATACAATGAATGAGTCTCAAAATACATCTCAAAGTAAAATAGGTGAAAAATCTTTAGAGCCAAGTGTGAAATCAGTTCCTACTTCAAAAAAACTTTCATCTGTTGAGGAAATCGAATCAAATGAAAAATCTGTGAAAAAAATTCTGGAGATATCTCAACAAGTGGATACTAAAAATATTAAAAGTGATATACCACCTGAGCAGATAAATCCTGTCGGCATCAATAAAAGTGAATCTCAAAATATCAAGCAAGAATCATTACAAACTGTTTCAAACAAATTGCAAAAAAATAGTATATCAACTACTAGTGAAGATAAAACTTGCAAAGAGTCAAAAATTAGTGAAATTATAAGTAAAGAATCTGAGCTGCCACCATGTAAAGAAACTGTTTTAGAAAATGAGACTGAGATTAAGAAAAATAAAGTGATTGATGAGAATGTTAAAAAGTTGCCTGAAATTTCATCATCATCTGGATTGAAAAAACAGCAGAGTACTAGTTCAAAAGCCCTTACAACAGAAAAGAAAGCTAATGCTAATGAAATTTCATCTAAAGATTCAGTTAAAGATAAAATGCCATCAATTATAGGAAAATCAAAACCAGCATCATTATCTCAGGTATCAGTAGATACTAGTGAAATATTAAACTTTGAATCTTCAAACTCAGAGAAGCAAAAAATTTCTAAAGAAGAAATTAAAAAAGGTCAAACAATAGCTTTAACAGATATACCAAAAGCAGGTGATACATCTGATAAATCAGACAACTTAAGTAAGCAGAGCTTAGATAAAAAATCTCTTGATGTACGAAGTAATATAGCTAACCCCTCTATTACTGAAAATTCTAATTCTGTTTCAGTACTGAAAAAGGAAATGTCTACAGTTGCAGATGAATCTTCCAAACTTAATAAAGAAGTAGCATTAGATTATTCTTTGAGTAAAAATATAAGTAGAGAGAGTTCGAAAAAACCATTAGAAATAAAAGAAGAAAAAACTTTGAATAAAACTAAATCACCAGAGGAAAAAGTTCCTTTGAAGGAAGATAAACCTTTTAATTTTAAACCTTCTCAAGTTTCAGAAACAGAGAAAGCTACAGATTATTCTCAAACAAAATCAAATAAATCACCTGAAATAAAAAAAAGCAAAACTCATGTCTTCAAAGCGAAAGATGAAGTTCCCAAATATGATGATCCTTTTAAAGGTACAGCTCAGACTGGTCTTTCATTACCCAAAGACAATTTGAAGGAAGGTAAACCTTTTAATGTTAAACCTTCTCAAGTTTCAGAAACAGAGAAGGCTACAGATTATTCTCAAACAAAATCAAATAAATCACCTGATATAATAAAAAAAAGCAAAAATCTTGTCTTCAAAACGAAAGGTGAAGTTTCCAAATATGATGATCCTTTTAAAGGTACAGCTCAGACTGGTCTATCATTACCCAAAGACAATTTGAAGGAAGGTAAACCTTTAAATGTTAAACCTTCTCAAGTTTCAGAAACAGAGAAAGCTACAGATTATTCTCAAACAAAATCAAATAAATCACCTGAAATAAAAAAAAGCAAAAATCTTGTCTTCAAAACGAAAGATATTTCCAAATATGATGATCCTTTTAAAGGTACAGCTCAGACTGGTCTATCATTACCCAAAGACAATTTGAAGGAAGGTAAACCTTTAAATGTTAAACCTTCTCAAGCTTCAGAAACAGAGAAAGCTACAGATTATTCTCAAACAAAATCAAATAAATCACCTGATATAATAAAAAAAAGCAAAAATCTTGTCTTCAAAACGAAAGATGAAGTTTCCAAAAATGATGATTCTGTTAAAGGTACAGCTCAGACTTGTCTTTCATTACCCGAAGACAATTTAAGAAAAATGGAAGAAAAAGTTCCTAGTGTGAAAGAGGTAGAAAATTCTCAAGGGCTCAAAGATAAAAATATAATTTCACAAGCATTGAATTTACAAAAACAGCAAACCCAGAAATTTATCAAAGAAAATGTGTCTAAGAGTCCATCTGAAAATTTATCTAAAAATGAAAGTTTAGATGCTAAATCTAGTTTAATGGAAACAACTACTAGTTGCGCAGCTAAAAAGACAGAAATGTCCTCCAAAACCTCTCTACCTAGTGAATTAAATTACCCTTTACCAGTTTCTGTTAAAAGTCCTTCAGCAGAGCAGAAGAGCAAAGATTCTAATAAAGAGGAAGAGGTTGTTGCAGAAGTAAAGGATATGGAAAGCACTTTAAAGAAAAGTTTATCAGATATAGAAACTTGTAAAGAAAATGTTAAGGATAAACCAAAATCACCAAGCTCAACCTTGCCTAAAGAGAATATAAAAGAAAAAATTTCATCACCAAACTTAACCTTGCCTAAAGAAAATATAAAAGAAAAAATTACATCACCAAACCTAACCTTGCCTAAAGAGAATAAATCATCAGAGCTTCTGAAAGAACCATCTCTTTTAAATAAAAATTCCCCTGATGTCTTGCTCACTTCTGTAGAATCAGTGGAAGACTCAGGGTCTCCTGCAAAAACTGTAACTGATGATAAAATATCAACTAAATTAAGTGATAAACCAGAAGTTTCGTTAAATAAATCCGAGTCTTATGTGGCAGAACCAGCTAAAAATCCCTTCACCTGCCTCATCTGTAGATATTTCTTCAAAAGAGGATAAATTGCCTGTTAAAAAGGAAGACTTTGAAAAATCCAAGCCTCTAAATGAAATGAAAGAAGATGCAGAGCGAAAGTCTACTTCAGAGTCTAAAGACAGTACTGTAAACAAGGATGCCTCTAAAGAATTCTCATCTTCCAAAGAGTCTGTGGAAAATGTGGAATCATCCTCCCCTTGTATAGATAATCATTCCAATGAAAGTGAACCTTCAAAACCATTACCACTTGGCAAAGTCATTGGTAACAGTGATATTAATAAGCCTTTGACTAACGTGTTAGAGGAAAAACTAGATAATTATAATGTGTCATATGAATCAGCGAAGCACTCTTGTCAAACTTCAGTTGATAAAGGTTTGTCATCCAGTGATATTTCAAAATCTAAAGAAAATCTTTTAACTGAGGATAAGCCTCAGACAGAAATCAAGGAAGAACCTGCAGCTAAAGACCCAAACTGTCATACCGAAAAGCACCAGAGCGTTTTAGAAGTTAAACCCGTACCGAATGTAAAAGAAGTGGAGAGTGAATCTACTTCAGATATTAAAGGTGGAAAAGTTGATTCCTCAAAAAAAACAGATAACTTAGAAAAACTTTCTTCAAATGATTCCAATTCAGAAGTAAATAACGATAGTCAGAACTTGTGTATAAAAGACAAGGACCTTGACAATGATAATACATTGACTTCTAAAGCTGGTGCAGTGAGTAGTTTACTCGATGATAAAACAAATGTTTTGGATTTGTGTCCAAAGAGTGAATCACACACTCAGGAAAAAATAGTGCCTGAATCTGTTGTTAATTCTAAGAATTCTCTGATATGTAAAGAAGGTAATAAGGAGTCCGATGTTGGAGAAGCCATTGAAGAGCCAGTATTAATAGTGAAAGGAGATGGAGAAGGGAAGCTTTGTGATGCAGTTAATATGGGAGAAGGGGAAAGTTGCGAAGAGGAAAGAAATCTCAGTTTTAATAGTGGCATTAGATATTTAAGTTTTAGGGATAGCAGTTGTATTAATAATAGTAATAGTGATACTTATAGTTATAGTAGCATTACTCATTTGCAAAATGATGTGCCTCATTATTGTACTACTTGTATAAGTGATGATGGTGCTACCAGATTCTCAAAGGAATACATTCCATGGTGGGAAAATTTTGAATTATACGAAAATGATCCTTCATTACATTGCGAAGACGCTAACGATGTTGTTGTGGAAGAAGTCAGATATTTCTGTGGAGATGGAGAAGGAGCCAAATGTGAAGCTGGAAACAGTGGAGATGAAGAAGTAAATTGTAAAGAAAACTCTAAAGTTAAAAATTCTCCTCAATCTTCACTCAAAAAATCCAAAACTTCAGAAGAGAGTGGAGGAGTAGATGTACCTGAGGGTGAGATGAATGGGCTTAAGAATGAAGAAAAGTCTCTTCACACTAAAGAAAGAGACACCAGCTTGAGTGATATTAAACATGT
>SEYY01013956.1:30000-32500 GCA_009176605.1 Armadillidium nasatum | reverse complement strand
ATATATTAATAAAATATTATATAATTTATAATATATATGAATATAATAATTAAATTAAATTAATTAAATATAAATTATAATATTTAAATTAATTAAAAAAAATTAAAAATTAAATATATAATTAAAAGTAAATAAATAATAATATATTATAAATTAAAAAAAAAAAAAATATTAATAAAAAATTATATATTATTATTTTATATATATATATATATATATATATATATATATATATATATATATATATATAATATATATATATTATATATATATATATATATATATATATATATATATATATATATATATATATATATATATATATATATATATATATATATATATATATATATATATATATATATATATATATATATATATATATATATATATTATATATGAGTACAATCTAATTTACGCAATCACTGATACTATGAAAGTATTTTATCATGTTCAGAATCGATCCAAAGGTTAGGTATATAGTTGAACCTTTGCTCTCTTTGTCGAAGGATTTGTTGTCAGTCCTCGAATGTATTGAATAATTGATCTCTTTGTTTAGTTTTTTAGTTTCAAATGTGTTGATTTACTTTAATTTTTCTCTAACGTGTAGTTTTTTAATCTTCTAGTGTTACTTTTTAATCACGGGAAGTTTTTATTGGCAGAATAGTCGTCTTTTTTAAAATATGTCTTCCAAATACTTCAATTTTCTTGTGTTTCTGCTGCTGCTTCCTTAATGGAAACGATTTTCCAGTTATTTTTTAATATCTTACTACTTCTCAAGAGACTGTTATTACTTTTCATTGAAATGCTCAAGTCCTGTATTTAGGGGATTTCAAAGTACACCACACTGAGTGGTGAGTTTCCTGCAATATTGATACATGTGGGAAGGAGTCAAAATCATTCAGCATTCTTAACGATCTGGAGCAGTTGATTAGGGAGCCCTCACACATCCCAAATTGTCGTAAACAGTTCTTGAAAGAACTCTGTTTATGCTTCACCACTACTAATTTTAGATATAAATGCAACATTTTCCCTCCTATTGGTAATTCTGATCATAATCTTATAGCTCTTAATTATAATGTTTTCTCACCAACAGCTCCACCACGCCCTAAACTCACTTTCCGGCAATTCAAAGGGGGCTAAATGGGGGCAATGCGTCTTTTCATTTCTAACTATCATTGGAGTGAATCTTGCTTTGTCTCGAGGGACACTTCATTCTCAGTTGAAAAGTTATGAGCTGTTATCATTGATAGAATGAGCAGGTTCATTTCATCTTCAACTAAATTTTTTCTTCAAAATCTATGGTTTCATGGCAATTGTTCTCTTGTCCTTCGTGAGAGAGACAATACTTATCATGAATGGAAAAAAACTCTCCTTCTCCTTTCACTTTTGCTAATTTTCATTCTGCTCGGAATCTTTCCAAGGATGTTCTTTTACGGACTAAGCGTACTTTCATTAAAAGGAAGTGCGCTGACATCCTTGGTTCTTCTGCTGATAAAAATTTCTGTCCTCTTACCAAAAATATATTCAAAACACGATTCTGGCATCTCTCCTCCTATTCCTTCTCTTCTCAGGCTTCCCATATCTCTACCTATGATTATTTATGATCGGGTGAATGGGATCCTGAAATCTAAGAATGCCGGAAAGGCCAGTTTCCCAGATGGCATTCCCACTCGTGTTCTTAGGGAGTGTGCTTCCGATGTAGCGGCTGTCCTCGTTCAGCTCTACTCTCTTTGCCTTAATACTAATAGTTTTCCTCAGTGCTGGAAGCTCTCATAGGTTTTGTAGATCCCGAAAATTTTTTAGCCCCTCTGACCCTTCCAATATCGACATATCACTTTCCCTTGAGTTCTCTCAAAAAATTTTGAAACTCTCGTCAACTCCCATTTCCAGGACCATTTGCAGTCTCATTTTCTTCTCTTAGTTCATCAGATTGGCTTTCAGCGCTCGACGTCAATTGGTGACACTTTCCAATATTATTGATTTATGGTGTTTTGCCCTTAGAGACTTCGGGGAGTCTTGTGTGGTGACTCTTGACATATGCCATCCGTTGCCGTTCTTCAAGCTCGCTTCCTTTGGGTTTCTTCCCCCCCATTTGCTTACACTTGTCTAGTTTTCTCTCTGATCGTTCCATTTCGGCACTTTAGATGTAGCAACCTCTTCTTCCTTTCCTGTCAATTGTGGTGTTCCTCAGGGTTCTGTTTTATCTTCAACTTTATTCTTACTTTCATTAAAGACCTTCTCAACAGCACTTCTAACTCTGTTCACTCTTATGCTAATGACTCCACTTTCCATTCTTCGACTCATTTCAAATCTGCTCCCTCTTTTGCTTCTAGAGTTGCTTCTCGTCTTCAACTTGCCTATTCTATTCTCACTGATCTGGATCTGATTTCCAGGTGGAGTCATAGCAACTTTGTGAAATTTAACTCTTTATAAAACTCAACTCCTTCACATCTCCCTCTCCAAAACACCTCCCAACTCTCCTATCTTCTTCGATGGC
>SEYY01013956.1:25000-27500 GCA_009176605.1 Armadillidium nasatum | reverse complement strand
TATATATATATATATATATATATATATATATATATATATATATATATATATATATATATATATATACATATATATATATATATATATTATATATATATATATTATATATATATATATATATATATATATATATATATATATATATATATATATATATATATATATATATATATATATATATATATATATATATATATATATATAATATATATATATATATATATATATATCTCCTACGGTGGGCAAAGGCCAGAGGCCTACCAAATTTCACCGGAGTTGGAAAAGATTTATATCATTGTCGATGGAGGCCGACGTGTCCAGATACACGGCGTTTGAAAGTATGCAAGTCAAAGGAAGTTGGGAAAACAGATGAAGGGAGTGTGTTCCACACTTTACCAGAAGAGTACATGTAGGATTGAGCATAGCGGTTAGGTCTGGGGTCGGAGAGTTGGACAGAGAAAAGATAAGACTGTGTAGAAATGCGTGTCGCACGAGCTCTTCTCAATGGAGGAGGTATGTGACGAGCGAGTTCAGAAGAGCAGTGTCCGTTGTAATAGCGATAGTAAAGAACGAGTGAGGCAAGAATTCGAAGGGTAGAAAGAGATTGAATAGAGTTAGTAAGAGCAGGAGAGTTGATGAGACGAAATGCCCTCGACTCCACCTTCACTTGGAGAGCCAAGTGTGTGGAACCACCCCAGATGTGCAAAGCGTACTCCATACAGGGGCGAACAACACCCCTATACAGAGCAAGCAACTGGGGTGACGTGAAGTAATTCTGAAGGCTCCTCAGAACACCAAACCTCTTAGAAGCTTGTTTAGAAAGAGAAGTAATGTGATCTTTCCAAGAAAAATCACGAGAAAAAGAAACACCAAAAAATATTAAGAACAGATGAAGGCTTGAGTTGTTTGTTTTCGAAGAAGATATCATAGTTGTGTTTAAGATTGTGTCGAGTGGAGAGATGAAGGAATTGAGTTTTTGAGGCATTAAAAACGACAATGTTTTTTTCTGCCCCAATTTGAAATAAGTGAAGATCAGAGGTTAGTTGCTCCAAGGCTACCCTTCTGGAGTCTATCAACTGCTGTTGGATTGGAAGCTTTTCAAACTAGAAGGAATAAGAAGGGTGGAGTCATCAGCATAGGAGTTTATAGGAGATTAGGTAATAGAGAGAAGGTCATTAATGAAAAGTAGAAAAAGTGTTGAGGATACGACAGAACCCTGAAGAACAACACTATTAATAGATTTAAATGAAGACGGTGGCCGTCTACAACAGCTGCTATAGAACGACCGGAAAGGAAATTAGAGAGAAGATCAAAGAGAGAAGGATTGATACCGAAAGAAGGAAGTTTAGAAATTAAAGCTTTGTGCCAGACTCTATCGAAGTCTTTCGATATGTCCAGCGCGACAGAAAAATATTCACCGAAATACCGAAGAGCAGAGGACCAAGAATCAGAGAGAAGGGAAAGAAGATCACCCGTAGAGCGTTTCTTACGAAAGACATACTGGCGATCTGAAATATGATTAGAAGAATTGAGATGTTTCCAAATCTTCCTGTTAAGGATAGATTCGAAAACTTTAGAGAGAACGAGGTCAAAGAAATAGGACGGTAGTTAGAGGGTTGAGAGGGGTCCCCCTTCTTCGGCACAGGCTGAATGAGCGCACGTTTCCAGCAAGAAGAAAGAAAGTAGAGAGGCAAAGAGGAAATAGTTTACCGAGGCACGGTGCAAGCTCAGAAGCACAAGTTTTGAAAACCACAGGAGGAATATCATCGGTACCGTACGCCTTATTAGTATTAAACTCAGAGAGAGCAGAAATGACATCTTTAGAAGAAATTCTAATTGTAGACATAATTGAGATAAAGGGGGTTGAGGGAGGAGGAATAGCTCCGGAATCGTCTAAGGTTGAATTAGAGGCAAAAGTTGATCAAAAAGTTCAGATTTAGAAGAAGGTAAAACATCAGTTGTGCCGTCGGAAGATATTAAAGGAGGGAAAGAGGAAGAAGCAAAATTAGAGTTAACATTTTTTGCAAAATGCCAGAAAGAACGTGAAGAAGAGGAATCTGAAAGATTATTGCATTTTCAACGGAGAAATGAGTTTTTAATGTTACGAAGGATGGATTTTGCACTATTCCGGGATGAAATATAAGTGACGTGAGTTTCCAGAGTTTGAAGACGAGGGTAATCCCTGAAGGCAACATACTTGCGGCGGATAGCACGAGAACAAGCAGAGTTAAACCAAGGTTTGTTAGGTTTAAGAGAAAGGAAAGAAAATGGAATGTACGCCTACATGCCAGAGAGAATCACCTCAGTAATGCGTTCTGCACACTCCGAGAGACCCCTCCCACGGAAGCAACAATAATTCCACGGGAAATCGAAGAAGTATGACCACAAGTCCGACCAGCTTGCGGCACCGAAGTGCCACAAACGTTTCCTTTCAATAGAAAGGGTCTTTCGTGCAGAAGACTTGGAGAGATAGAAGAAGATACAGAGATAAGAAGGTGAT
>SEYY01013956.1:7500-17500 GCA_009176605.1 Armadillidium nasatum | reverse complement strand
ACACCCCACAGGAAATAAAAACAAAAATTAAAATTGGAGCAAGGCTTTCGAAGGGATAGCCACCCTTCCTCTTTCAGGCTCTAGTTTATTACTAAAAGATTTTTTAAAAAAAAAGGCATAAAAATAATTAGTTGGTAGTTTAAATAAAATTGTTAAGACCTTTGAGAAAACTTGAAAATTTTGAAAAATTTTTAACAATATGATTCGTTAAATCATCTAATAAAACATTATTATTATGAACATTAAAATTATTTACATTTTTAATTAAAAAGGATTCTATAAACTGTCTTTTATTTACATTATCTTCTTTTATAAGCAACTTCATCTCTTCCAGTCCAATTCTATGATTATTCGATATCCGATGCCTATGTAAAGCAGAATTTTCATCTCCAACTTGAAGCGAATATTTATGTTGGTATTTTCTTCTTTTAAGGAAAGGATACACACATTGATAGTTATGTGCATTGGCTCTCTTGTCATGAGTCGCACGTGAAATTTGGCATTTTAATTAAATTAAAATGTAAATAATTTTAATGTTCATAATAATAATGTTTTATTAGATGATTTTACGAATCATATTGTTAAAAATTTTTCAAAATTTTCAAGTTTTCTTAAAGGTCTTCACAATTTTATTTAAACTACCAACTAATTATTTTTATGCCTTTTTGTTTTTAAAAAATCTTTTAGGAATAAACTAGAGCCTGAAAGAGGAAGGGTGGCTATCCCTTCGAAAGCCTTGCTCCAATTTTAATTTTTGTTTTTATTTCCTGTAGGGTGTTTTACTGTCTAAAATTTTACACGGTTATAGTGTTTTATATATATATATATATATATATATATATATATATATATATATATATATATATATATATATATATATATATATATATATATATATATATATATATATATATATATATATAAATATAAACTATTTCGTCTTTGCCTTTCTACTTCGACCTTGCCTTCTTGCTGAAAACGTGCGCTCATTCAGCCTGTGCCGTAGAAGGGGGATCCCTCTCAGCCCTCCAACTACCGTCAAATTTCTTTGACCTTCGTTCTCTCTAAAGTTTTCGAATCTACCCTTAAAAGGAAGATTTGGAAACATCTCAATTCTTCTAATTTTATCTTTGATCGTCAGTATGGGTTTCGTAAGAAACGCTCTACTAGTGATCTTCTTTCCCTTCTCTCTGACTCTTGGTCATCCGCTCTTCGGCATTTCGGTGAATCCTTTGCTGTGGAGCCAGACATATCGAAAGCCTTCGATAGCGATAGGGTCTGGCACAAAGCTTTGATTTCCAAACTCCCCTCTTTTGGTATCTATCCTTCCCTCTGTGATCTCTCTAATTTCTTTTCGGGTCGTTCTATAGCAGCTGTTGTAGATGGTGACCGTCCTTCCTTTAAACCTATTAACAGTGGTGTTCCTCAGGGTTCTGTTCTATCTCCAAAACTTTTCTACTTTTCATTAATAATCTTCTTTCTATTACTTCATCTAATATCTACTCCTATTGCTGATGACTCCACACTTCATTACTCTTTTCAGTTTGAAGGACGTCCATCCCAGCAACAGTTATCAGACTCGAGAAGGGTAACCTTGGAGCAACTAACCTCTTATCTTTCACATATTTCAAATTGGGGCAGATAAAATACGGTTGTTTTCAATGCCTCAAAAACTCAATTCCTCCATCTCTCCACTGGACACAATCTTCCACACAACTGTGATATCTTCTTCGAAAACACACAACTCAAACCTTCATCTCTCCTTAATATTCTCGGTGTTTCTTTTTCTCGTGATCATTCTTGGAAAGATCCCATTACTTCTCTTTCTAAACAAGCTTCTAAAAGGTTGGGTGTTCTGAGGCGCCATCAGAATTACTTCACGCCACCCCAGTTGCGTGCTCTGTATAGGGGTGTTGTTCGTCCCTGTATGGAGTACGCTTCACACATCTGGGGTGGCTCCACTCACACAGTTCTACTTAAGAAGTTGGAATCAAGGGCATTTCGTCTCATGAACTCTCCTACTCTTACTAACTATCTCCAATCTCTTTCTGCTCGTCTCATTGTTGCGTCATTCTCTCTATAGTATCGCTATTACAATGGACACTGCTCTTGTGAATTCTCTCGTCGCATACCTCCTCCATTGAGAAGAGCCCGGGCGACACAACTTTCTACACAGTCTCATCCTTTCTCTGTCCAACTTTATGACCCCAGACTTAACGGCTATGCTCAATCTTACATATACTCTACTGGTAAAGTCTGGAACACTCCCCCTTTATCTGTTTTCCCAACTTCTTTTGATTTGCATTCTTTCAAACGCCGTGTATCTGGACACGTCGGCCAACATCAAGCTGAATAGTATTTTTCCAACTCCGGTGGAATTCAGTAAGCCTCATTCCTTTGTCCACCGGAGGAGATGTATATATATATATATATATATATATATATATATATATATATATATATATATATATATATATATATATATATATATATATATATATATATATATATATATATATATATATATATATATATATATATATATATATATATATATATATATATATATATATATATATATATATATATATATATATATATATATATATATATATATATATATATATATATATATATATATATATTACATCTCCTTTGGTGGGTAAAAGCCGGAGGCCTGCAAAATTCCACCGGAGTTAGGAAAAATCTATCCTGGTCGATGGTGGCCGACATGTCCAGATAAACGGCGTTTAAAGTATGCAAGTCAAATAAAAGGAGTGTTTTTCAGATTTTACCAGTAGAGTTATGTAAGAATGAGCATAGCGGTTAAGTCTGGGGTCATATAGTTGGACAGAGAAAGGATGAGACTGTGTAGAAGGGCGCGTTGCACAAGCTCTTCTCAATGGAGTATGTATGCAACGAGAGAATTCAGAAAAGCAGTATCCATAGTAATAGCGATAGTAAAGAGAGAGTTTAGCAAAAATTCGATATGCAGAAAGAGAATGGAGAGAGTTTGTAAGAGCAGGATAGTTGATGAGACGAAAAGCCTTAGACTCCACCTTCTCAAGATAGCTGTATGAGTGGAACCACCCCAGACGTGAAAAGCATACTCCATACAGGGACTGACAACACCCCTATACAAAGCATGCAGCTGGGGTGGATAAAAGAAATGCTGTAAGCGCCTCAGAACACCAAACCCCTTAGAAGCGTGTTTAAAAAGAGAAGTAATGTGATCTTTACAAGAAAGATCACGAGAAAATGATACCCCAAATATTAAGTACAGATGAACGTTTGAGTTGTGTTTTCGAAGAAGAAATTATAGTTGTGTGAAAGATTGTGTCGAGTGGAGATATGAAAGAATTGAATTTTTGAAGCATTGAAAACAACCATGTTTTCTCTGCACTAATTTAAAATACATGGAAGATCAGATGTTAGCTGCTCCAAGGCTACCCTTCTCGAGTTTATCAACTTCTGTTGGGTGGGGAGTTTTTCAAATTAGAATTAGTAATGAAGGGTGGAATCATCAGCATATGAGTGGATAGGAGATGAGGTAATAGAAAGAAGGTCATTAATGAAAATTAGAAGAAGTGTTGAAGATAGGACAGAACTCTGAGAAACACCACTATTAATAGATTTAAAGGAAGTACGGTGGACGTCTACAACAACTGTTAGAGAGAAGGAAAATAGAGAGAAGATCACAGAGAGAAGGATAGATACCGAAAGAGGGATGTTTAGAAATCAATGCTTTGTGCCAGACTATATCGAAAGCTTTCGATATATCCAGCGCCACTGTAAAAGATTCACCGAAAAGCCGAAGAGCGGAGGACCATGAATCAGAGAAATAAATACTGGCGATGAGAGATAAGATTAGAAGAATTGAGATGTTTCCAAATCTTCCATTTAAGTATAGATTCAAAAATTTAGAAAGTACAGAGGACAAAGAAATTGGTTGGTATTTGAGGATTGAGAAGGGTAACCATTCTTCGGCACAGGCAAATGAGCGCACGTTTTATCAAAAAGAGAAGGTTGAAGTAGAGAGACAAAGAAGAAATAGCTTACCAAGGCAGGGTGCAAGCTCAGAAGCACAAGTTTTGAGAACCACAGGAGGAATACCATCAGGACCATACACCTTCTTATCATTAAGCTCAGAGAGAGCAGAAATGACACCTTTAGAAGAAATTCTAACTTTAGGTATAAATGAGTTGGAGGGAGTTGAAGGAGAAGGAATAGCTCCGGAATCGTCTAAGGAAGAGTTAGAGGCAAAAGTTTGAGCAAAGATTTCAGCTTTAGAAGACGATAAAACAGCAGTTGTGCCGTCGGAAGATACTAAAGGAATGAAAGAGGAAGAAGCAAATTTAGAGTTGAAATTTTTTTCAAAATACCAGAAAGAGCGTGAGGAAGAGGAACCAGAAAGATTATTTCATTATATACGGAGAAAAGAGTTTTTGGTGTTACGAAGTATTGATTTTGCACGATTCCGGGATGGAATATAAGTAGCATGAGTTTCCAGAATTTGAAGACGATGGTAATCAATGAAGGCAATATTCTTGCGGCTAATTGGGCGAGAACAAGCAGAATTAAACCAAGGTTTGTTAGATTTAGTAGAAGTGAAAGAAAATGGAATTTACGCCTCCATGCCAGAGAGAATCACCTCAGTAATGCGTTCTGCACACTCCGAGAGACCCTTCCCATGGAAGCAATAATCATTCCGCGGGAAATCAAAGAAGTACGACCTTAAATCCGACCAGCTTGCGGCACCGAAATGCCACAAACATTTCCTTTCAATTGAAGGGGGTCTTTCCTGCGGAAGACTTGAAGAGATAGAAGAGGATACGGAGATAAGAAGGTGATCGGAGGAACCCAGAGGACGAAAGAGTTTAACAATATAATGAGAAGGATTAGAAGTTAGAAAAAGGTTTTGAATGTTTGGTTCATCTAAAGAAGATCAGGAATATGAGTAGGGAGCTGCACCAATTGCTCAAGGTCGTTTTGGATAGCGAAATGGATGGCAAGTTTACCAGCTGCATCATGGCGGTGGTGAACACTGAAATCACCAAATTCGATGATTTCAGAGAAAGGAGAATAAGACAGAATGCCGTCTTTTTTTGAGTTTAAATAGTCGAAGAATTTAGGATAGTCAGTAGAGTTAGGGGATAAATAAACAGAACAAATGAATTTAATTGTAGAATGGCAAGAGAGCCTAAGCCATAAGATGGAAAGTTCAGAAGACCCCAAATTAGAGACGTGAGAAAAAACAACGTCGTTGCGCAAGTATGCACAGCAACCGCGTTTGGCTGAAAATTAAGGATAGAGACAGTAGGAGGAAACAGAATTTTTTTTCCTGTCAGAAAGCTGAAACATCTGAGTTTCGGTAAAGAATAAGAGGTGAGGTCTAGAAGAAGAGAAGTGATGTAGAAATTGGAATGTAGACCACGAATGTTTAAAGAAACTAATGTAAAAAATAAACCGTATATCAGGACATGGCTGCTGCAGAGTCTTGGTTTCATCAACCCCATCACCGGAGGCCACCAACTCCCAAGTGGTGATGAGGGGTGGATGAGGGGCTATTTTTAGAAGCCGCCCCCCCGGGACTTCTCAGAGGCTACTGTATTTGAGGCCATCATTTATTTATTTATTTATTTATTTAAAAAAAGTGTCTCTGTATTAATGGTTTATGTATGCGAAGGAGAGCATACTCCGTGTAGAAGAAGGTGAGCTCAAAATGGAACGAAGCCATTGGGCACCGGGATGAGATGGGAAGTACCCTTAACATCCCATATAACAAATGGGGTTAATCTCATCACCTCGGGAGCGCTACGTCCCTTCCCATATATATATATATATATATATATATATATATATATATATATATATATATATATATATATATATATATATATATATATATATATATATATATATATATATATATATATATATATATATATATATATATATATATATATATATATATATATATATATATATATATATATATATATATATATATATATATATATATATATATATATATATATATATATATATATATATATATATATATATATATATATATATATATATATATATATATATATATATATATATATATATATATATATATATATATATATATATATATATATATATATATATATATATATATATATATATATATATATATATATATATATATATTAAATATATTTAAATATGTATTAGAGTGCGAATTTTTTTTGCTTCTCCGACTGAAAATTGAGCTAAATGGAAAGCATTTGGAGTCCGTGGAAAACATATAAAAGATGCCACAACATTAATAGGAGGCATTCCCGTCGAGGAGATTCAGGGTGCTTTCCAGGCATAGCAAACACGTCTCCTCAAGTGTATTGATGCTGAAAGAGAGTATTTCGAAGAATTTTAAGCATTTGTACCGGTAGGATCAAGAAATATATATTTTCACAGCAAATGAGCATACTTTCATAAGGGAGACTATAGAACACATTCTTTCTGCTTCTCCTTTTTCAGAAATCATCATTTTATGTGATTTCGATGTTCACCACCGCCAATTGATATGATCTGGTTCTCATGATCCAACTGGTGAACTCGCCTACCAACTTTCTATTCAAAAAAATCTTGAGCAGTTGGTGCATCTCTACTTGTACCTCTGACCGTCTTGGTGATGAACCCAACATACTTGATCTTTTCCTAACTTCTTATCCTTCTCCTTACACTGTTAAACTCTTTCCTCCTCTTGGTTCATCCGACCATCTCCTTATCTCCGTATCTTGTCCTGTCTCTTCAGGTTTTCCGCAAGAACGGTCAACACCTTCGACGAGACGTTTCTGGCATTTAGGTGCCACTAACTGGTCTAATTTGCGGTCGTACTTTTCTGATTTTCCATGTAATGATTACTGTTCCAGTGGGAGTGGTCCTTCGGAGTTTGCAGAAAGCATAACTGGGGTAATTCTATCTGTCATTTAGCCGTTCATTCCATATTCTTTCGCTTCTACTAAACCTAACAAACCTTGGTCTAACTATGCTTATTCTCGTACAATTCGCAGCAGGGATGCTTCCTTCAGGGATTACATTCTTCTTCAAACTCCAGAAACTCAGGCAACTTATATTTCACCCCGGAATCGTGCAAAAACTATTCTTTGAGATCCCAAAAACTCTTTCCTCCGTTGCAAATGCAATAATTCTTCTGGTTCCTCTCCATCTCTCCCCTTTTTGGAATTTTGCCTCAAATGTCAACTCTAACTTTTCTTCTTCCTCTTTCCCTCCTCTAGTATCTTCTGACGTTTCAACTACCGTTTTGCCTTCCTCTAAAGCTGAACTCTTTGCTCAAACTTTTGCCTTATATTCAACCTTAGACGATTCCGGAGATGTTAATACTCCTTTAACCCCATCCAACTCATTTATGTCTAAAATTAGAGTTTATTCTAAAGATGTGATTTCTGCTCTTTCCGAGCTTAACACTAAGAAGGAGTACGATCTTCATGGTATTATTCCTATGGTTCTCAAAACTTGCTTCCGAGCTTGCTCCCTGCCTTGCTAAACTATTTCGTCTATGTCTTTCTACTTCAACCTTCCCTTCTTGCTAGAAACGTGCGCCCATTTAGCCTGTGAAAAAGAATGGGAACCCCTCTCAACCCTCTAACCATCGTCCCATTTGTTTAACCTCCGTTCTTTTTAATGTTTTCGAATCTATCCTTAACAGGAAGATTTGGAAGCATCTCAATTCTTTTAATATTATCTCTGATTGCCAGTATGGCTTTCGTAAGAAACGTTCTACATATGATCTTCTTTCCCTACTTTCTGACTCTTGGTCCTCCGCCCTTCGTCATTTCGTAGAATCTTTTTCTTTCGCGCTGGACATATCGAAACCTTTTAATAGAGCCTGGCAAAAAATTTTGATTTTCAAACTTCCCTCTTTCGGAATCTATCCTTCACTCTGAGGCTTTCTCTCTGATTTCCTTTCTGGTCATTCTATAGCAGTTGTTGTCGACGGCCACAGTTCATCCTATAAATCTATAAATAGTGGTGCTCCTCAAGGATCTGTTCTATCCCCAAAACTATTTTTTATTTTCATTAATCACCTTCTCTCAATTACTTCTTCTCATATCCACTCCTATTCCGATGAACAAGTCCTTCATTTCTCTTTTCATTTTGAAAGGCGCATTTCCCAGCAACAGTTAAGAGAAACAATTAATGTGTCCTTGGAGCAACTAACCTCTGATCTATCTCTCTTTTCTAATTTAGGGAGAAAATATGGTCGTTTTAAATGCCTCAAAAACTCAATTCCTTCATCTCTCTACTCGACACAATCTTCCACAGAACTATGATATCTTCTTCGTAAACACACAACTCAAACTTTCATTTCTCCTAACTATTCTGGGTGTTTCTTTTTCTCGTGATCTTTCTTGGAAAGTTCACATGATTTCTCTCTGCAAACAAGTTTCTAAAAGGTTTGGTGTTCTGCGGCATCTACAGCATTTCTTCTATGCATCCCAACTACATGCTATTTATAAGGGCGCTGCTCTACCCCATATGAAAAAAGCGTCACACATCTGAGGTGGTTGCACTCATACAGCTCTCCTGGAAAAGATGGAGTCTAGTACTTTTCGCTTTCACTAATTCTCTCCAATCTCTTTCTGCCTGTCGAATTGATGCGTCACTTTCCCTATGCTATCGCTATTACAATGGACACTGCTCTTCTAAACTGTCTCGTCACATACCTCCTCCATTGAGAAGGGCTCGTGCGACTCTTCTTTCTACACAGACTCAATCTTACTCTGTGCAACTCGCTGACCCCAGACTTAACCGCTATGCTCAGTCTTACATGTATTCTACTTTTAAAGCCTAGAAGACACTTCCTTCATCTATTTTTCCAACTTCCTATGATTTATACACCTTCAAACGCCGTGTATTAGTTCATGCCCGAATTTAATTTGACCATGTTCCAGACTTTTCCCTTAATTCTGGTGGAAATTTGATAGGCCTCTGGCCTTTGCCCACCAGAGGTGAAATTATTATATATATATATATATATATATATATATATATATATATATATATATATATATATATATATATATATATATATATATATATATATATATATATATATATTTCTCCTCTGGTAGGCAAAGGCCGAAGACCTACCAATATCCACCAGAGTTGGGGAGCATTCGGAACCTTCGGAGCCGACGTGACCCGATACACGGCGTTCAAAAGTGTGTAAGTCAAAGGAATTTGGGAAACAGATAAAGGGAGTGTGTTCCATATTATTCCAGTAGAGTGTATGTAAGATTGAGCTTAGCGGTTAAGTCTGTGGTCGGAGAGTTGGACAGAGAAAGGATGAGACTGTGTAGAAAGTCGTTTCCACGAGTCCTTCTCAATGGAGGAGGTATGCGACGTGAGAGTTCAGAAGAGCAATTTCCATTGTAATAGCAATAGTATAGAGAGGGTGACGCATCAATTCGACGGGAAGAAAGAGATCGGAGAGAGTTAGTAAGAGCGGGAGATTTGATAAGACGAAAAGCCCTAGACTCCACCTTTTCGGCAATAGCTGTTTGTGTGGAATCACTCCAGATATGCGAGGTGTATTCCATACAGAGGCGAACAGCACACCTATACAGAGGAAGCAACTGGGGTGGCCTTGAAAAACCACGAAGGCGCCTCAGAACATCCAACCTCTTAGAAGCTTGTTTACAGAAGGAAGTATTGTGATCTTTCCAAGAAAGATCACGAGAAAAAGTAACACCGAGAATGTTGAGAACAGAGGAAGATTTTAGTTGAGTGTTTTCAAAGATGTTGTGTGGAATATTTTGTTGAGTAGAAAGATGGACGAATTAAGTTTTTGAGGCATTGAAAACTACCATGTTTTCTCTGCCCTAATTTGAAATACGAGAAGATCAGAGGTCAGTACTTCAAGGCCATCCCTCTTTAATCTATCAACTGCTGTTGGGAGGGACGTCTTTCAAATTAAAGGAAATTATGA
>SEYY01013952.1:10000-12500 GCA_009176605.1 Armadillidium nasatum | reverse complement strand
ATATATATATATATATATATATATATATATATATATAATATATATATATATATATATATATATATATATATATATATATATATATATATATATATATTATATATATTATATATATATCATGAGGATGTTTCTTGTATCCGTTATCTTGGTCATGATTATGATTTATGATGTCATTGGCAAAAGACGTCTTAAAAATAGAAGAAGAAAAAAAGAAAGAAGAAAAAAGAATATGAGGAAGGAGAACAAGACGAATAAGGATAGAAATAAGAAGAACAAGGGAAGAAATAAGAAGAGGGGCAAGACGAATAAGAAGAGCAAAGTCAGAAAAAAAGAAGAGGCGCAAGGAGAATAAGACGAAGAAGGACAGGAATAAGAAGAGCAAAGGCAGAAAAATAAGAAGAGGTGCAAGAAGAACAAGACGAATAAGAACAGGAATAAGATGAGCAAAGTCAGAAAAAAAGAAGAGGCGCAAGGAGAATAAGACGAAGAAGAACAGGAATAAGAAGTACAAGGGCAGAAATAAGAAGAAGAGGAACAAGAAGAACAAGGACAAGAATAAGAAGAGCAAGAACAGAAATAGGAAGGACAAAAGCAAGAAGAACAAGACGAACAAAGACAGGAATAAGAAGAGGGAGGACAGAAATAAGAAGAAGAGGAACAAGAAGAACAAGGACAGGAATAAGAAGAACAAGAACAGAAATAGGAAGAAAAAAGCAAGAAGAACAAGAACAACAAAGAGCAGGAATAAAAAGAGCAAGAAGAACAAGAACAACAAAGACAGGAATAAGAAGAGCAAGAACAGAAATAGGAAGGACAAGAGCAAGAAGAACAAGAACAACAAAGACAGGAATAAAAGAGCAAGAACAGAAATAAGAAGGACAAAAGCAAGAAGAACAAGAACAACAAAGACAGGAATAAAAAGAGCAAGAACAGAAATAAAAAGGACAAAAACAAGAAGAACAAGACGAACAAAGACAGGAATAAGAAGAAGCAAGAACAGAAATAAGAAGGACAAAACGAACAAGGACAGAAATAAGTAGAATAAGAGCAAGAAAAATAAGAGGAAAAACATGTATCGAAATAAGAAATAATAATAATAAGAAATAAGAACAGTATATTAATAAGAAGAACAAGAGTAAGAAGAAGAACATGAACAGCAAAAAGAACAGCAAAAGGAACAGCAAAAAGAACAGCATAAAGAACAACTAAAAGAACATAAAAACAGTGTCAAGAAGAAGAAAAAAACAATAGAAATATAAATTCCAAATCAAGAACAAGAATAACAATAGCAAGAACAACAACAACAACAACAACAACAACAACAACAAGATAGAAAACTATCAACTAAGAGAACAAAAAAATAACAAAAAGAACAGATAAAGATCAGGAAAAAAACAGAAAACGACAAGGAATAATAATAATAATAATAACAGGTTTTCAATAGTTTTTATTTTCTTTTTAATGGTTTTAATCTGGTTTTCAATGGTTTTATCTGGTTTTCAATGGTTTTTATCTGGTTTTCAATGGTTTTTATCTGTTATCAATGGAGTTTTTTGATTTTCAGTGATTTTGTCTAGTTTTATAATGGTTTTTATCTGTTTTTCAATGGATTTAATCTGGTTTTCATTGGTTTTTATCTAACTTTCAATGGTTTTTATGTTTTACTTATAAAGGAGCCATTGGAAATTACAAATGTTTTTTTTTTCCTTCACATTTTTAATAATTTGAAATAAAAATCCAATTTTACTATCTTATTCATCATTTTTAAATGCCATTTGCTTTTCTTAGTAGTATATAATATAGGATCCCAAGTGAGGTTGAATCAGTGCCCTCAAGCACTCTACCGTTTAGCCACGGTAGACAAATTGTGTTATTTGAATAAATTTACTTATCATTTTTTAAATTGTAATTGTGCAAAATGTGCAACATAAACATAAATTATGTCTGTAGTAGGGATGGAGTGAAGTATCGGTATCGGTAGTATCGGCATATTTTTAAGTATCGGTATCGGCATCGGCAATTACAGTATCGGTATCGGTAAAATTTTTGGACAAGAGTAAAGTATCGGTATCGGGAGTAGTTATCGGCAAGTATCGGCATATTTTTAGGTATCGGTATCGGGTATCGGTATCGGGGAATTTTTAAGTATCGGTAAAAACTTTGGTATCGCTCCATCCCTAGTCTGTAGCAACCTTGCAATGTATCTTAGAAATCCAAGTCTTATAAAAAACATTTTAATTTTTATTTTTATTAAATTTTTTTTAATTATTATAAATATATATAATTTAAATTAAAATTATTATATAAAAAATTTTAAAATGCACAAACACATATCTAAATCTTTTACCTTTTACCGAACCATGCACCTATCAACCAAAGTCCAACACTTAACCACTGTACCAAACCATTTGGCAATGCTTCATAGTTTAGGTGTCAGAGGTATTTAAAATATATGTAAATTAAACATGCACAAACATATATCTAAATCTTTTACCTGGTA
>SEYY01013951.1:15000-17672 GCA_009176605.1 Armadillidium nasatum | reverse complement strand
AATTATAATAATCATAATTAATTAAAAATTTTAAAAAATTATAATATAATAATAATAATAATAATAATAATAATATTATTATCATTATGAATAATATATATAATAATAATTATTATTTTTTTATAATTATTTTAAATAATATTAGTATTTGAACCTATTTAACCGAACAAAATAGAAGTCTTATACTTCACAGTTTTTTTTTAATTAATTAAGTTCTTCATTTATGAAATTCTCAATTATAGGGAAAATAGATTGCAGAAAATCTTTCATGTTCTAAATTCGCCAGAAAAAAAATGAAATTATTCCATTTCTCTGGAAAAAAAAAAAATTCTCCAACAGCATTAATGAATCCTCAATTCCTCTCCTCTGGAAGGCATTAACCCCTCCCACTTGACATACAAATGGGTACTAGAACTCTCCTTCTCATGTTATTTCTTTGAATTTCTCTCCTTTGATTGAGTAAGGATCAGTTTCTCCAAAGTCTTTCTCATATAATTCTTGAAGAGGTTACCAAAGCAACCCAAATATTTCTATCAGTTATGTTAGGCATTATCAAACAAATATAAATGATTAGTGGAAAATGTTCCTTGCATATTATTTAACTTTAAATATTCCATAAGTATTATTATTATTATTATTATTATTATTATTATTATTATTATTATTATTATTATTATTATTATTATTAATTATTATTATTATTATTATTATTATTATTATTATTATATTATTATTATTATTATTATTATTATTATTATTATTATTATTATTATTATTATTATTATTATTATTATTATTATTATTATTATTATTATTATTATTATTATTATTATTATTATTATTATTATTATATTATTATTATTATTATTATTATTATTATTATTATTATTATTATTATTATTATTATATTATTATTATTATTATTATTATTATTATTATTATTATTATTATTATTATTATTATTATTATTTTATTTTTTTTATTTTTTATTAATTATTATTATTATTATTACTATTATTATTATGCTAAACCTTAAAAAAATTAATCTTCCGATATTCCATGTTTTTTTAATTTTATTTTCTTTTTTTCTAACTAGTGTAATAAGGTTAAAAAAACTGTAGTAGAAATATCTCCATGTTCGGAAAAAAAAAAATATATATAAATTTCACTTAGAAAAAATATATATAAAGTTAAAAAAAAAAATATTTATATTTTATTTTATTATATATTATTTTTATTATAATAGTAGTAGTAATAAAATAATAATAATAATAATAATAATAATAATAATAGTAATAATATATGAGAAGTAGTAGAGGTTAACTTCTCCGGTAAAAAAAAAAACATTTAGAAAAAATAATAATAGTACAAGTAATAAATTTAAATACAATAAAATATTAATTAAAGAAATAGTATAAATAAATAAAGATAACAACAGAACAAAAACAAGAATAAAAATAAATAAATAAATAAATAATAATAATAATTTAAATAATGATAATAGTAATAATAATTTTAATAGTAATAATAATAATATAATTGAATACATAAAAATAAATAAAATAATAATAATAATAATAATAATAATAATAATAATAATAATAATAATAATAATAATAATAATAATAATAATAATAATAATAATAATAATAATAATAATAATAATAATAATAATAATAATAATAATAATAATAATAATAATAATAATAATAATAATAATAATAATAATAATAATAATAATAATAATAATAATAATAATAATAATAATAATAATAATAATAATAATAATAATAATAATAATAATAATAATAATAATAATAATAATAGTAGAGATTCCAAATTGAATTACATATATAACAGCGATAAAAATTATCTTCCTAAGACATTATGTTTTAGGAATTATGTTTTCCATTTGTTGACTTTGTCGTCTTATATATTAATAATGACAGAAATTCTTTCATAATCTATTTAAATAATTATATAATTTTTGCATAAAAAATTATTATTATATTCTTTCATTAATAATAGTGATAAGTATAATATTTAATAATTATTAATATTATTATTAAAATTACTATTATTATTATATCATTATTAGTTATTATTATCTTTATTATTATATCATTAATATTATTATCATTATTATTATTAATAGTATTATAATCATCATTATTATTATTATTATTATTAATATTATTATTATTATTATTATTATTATTATTATTATATATTATTATTATGATTATTATTATCATTATTATTATTATTATTATTATTATTATTATTATATTAATAAATTATTATTGTATTTAGCAGTATAGAACCTACTGTAATATTGTAAACTTGTAAATGTACTTTTCCTGAAAAAAACTAGAAAAATTGACAAGGCCAAAAAATTGACGAAATTAAATATTATTACTATTATTATAATACTACTAATAATAATAATCATTATTATTATCATCATCACCATTTTTATTTCATTTTATTTTATTTCATTATTAAAATTATTATCATCATCATCATTAATATATCAAGGGAGGATTATTTACTTTGATTGGATCATAAAGTGAATTAGGTTTGTTAATTTGATTTAATAGGATTATAATGTAATTGGATTACAATATAACAGTCGTCATACCATGTCTAATAAGATATATTTATTTTTGAGA
>SEYY01013951.1:5000-10000 GCA_009176605.1 Armadillidium nasatum | reverse complement strand
CGTGTGTCGGGATAACTCAACCAATAATTTAACGAAGGTTCTGGATCTTGATTTTTAACCAGCTCTGGTGAAGTTCATTAGGCTTCTGACCTTTGAAACATACACACACATACATACAAGCATACACATACACACATACGCACACATACACACACACACATATGTATATATATATATATATATATATATATATATATATATATATATATATATATATATATATATATATATATATATATATATATATATATATATATATATATATATATAAATTTAATTGCATGTGTATTTATAAGCATGTGTCTGTGTGCGTTTAAAGAAAAGAAGAAAAAAAAAAGTCCGCAAAGCCATGTAAGTTTTCATCATGAATAAATCCGAAATTAATAGAAGGCGAATTCGTTAAGCTAGTTTCCAAATTACTTCAAATTAAGAAAATGAGACCCTTTAAACGCTGCTTGGCAGGATTCCACAAACTCGAGTGGAGAAAAAGGAAGAAATAAAGAAAAAGAAAAAAAAAAAAGAGAGAGAGATTCTTTCTTACAAAACGTTTCAAATTTTTTCCTCATTTCCTTCATTGGAATCTCTTTCAACTGATTTTCTTCACTCATTTTAAAAAAAAAAAAAAAAAAAAAAAAAAAAGGAAGTACTTAGGAGGAAAATAACAGTTGTACTCCTAATATTAATTATACTTGACTTAAAAGCATTAATTTTCCTGGCATATATATATATATATATATATATATATATATATATATATATATATATATATATATATATATATATATATATATATATATATATATATATATATATATATATATATATATATATATATATATATATATATATATATATATCCTTCGGTGGACAAAGGCCGGAGGCATACCAATTGCCACCGGAGTTGGAAATTTCTATCCTGGTCATTAGAGGCCGATGTGTCCAGACACATAGCGCTTGAAAGTGTTCAAGTCAAAATAACTTGGGAAAACATAAAGGGAGTGTGTTCCAGACTTTATTAAAAGAGTATATGTAAGATTGAGCATAGAGGTTAAGACTGGGGTCTGAGAGTTGGACAGAGAAATGATGAGACTGTGAAGAAAGACGCGTCGCACAAGCTCTTCTCAATGGAGGAGGTATGCGACGAAAGGGTTCAGGAGAGCAGTGTCCATTGTAATAGCGATAGTATAGAGAGATTGGAGAGACTTAGGAAGAGCGAGAGAGTTGATGAGAAGAAAAGTCCTAGAATCCACCTTCTCATCGAGAGTTGTATGAGTGGAACTACCTCACATGTGTGAAGCATACTTTATACAGGGGCGAACAACACCCCTATACAGGCTAGATTTATGGTACAGATGGAAAAGGAGGAGTGTACTTTGGAGAATTGAAGCAGGAGAGAAAGTTTATGGGAAGGATATGGTATTTAAGTGAACAAAATATTGGTGATGAACAAAAAATTCTTAATCCAATTTGGAAGGTATTTTCCCTGAAATTGAATGCAAGTTCCCACAAGAGTAATACTAAAGTGCTAATAACAGATTTTGATGCAAACTTGCATTTTTATATATGATTTTTACTTTAAATTCAAGATTACAATCAGTGGAAAAAATAATAATTTTAAAAAAATAAAATAAAAAATTTTTTTTTTTTTTTTTTTTTAATTTTTAAATTTTATATTATTTATTATTATTATTATTATTATTATTATTATTATTATTATTATTATTATTATTATTATTATTATTATTATTATTTATTATTATTATTTTTGTCACTTGGTAACCAGAGAAAAAATACCATTTAAAATCTTTTTTCACTTTAAGCTTGGGTGGTGTGAAGAAATTATGAAGGCGCCTCAGAACACCCAACTTCTTAAAAGTTTGTTTAGAAAGAGAAGTAATGTGATCTTTCCAAGAAAGATTACAAGAAAAAGAAAAACCCGAGCATATTAAGGACAGATTAAGGTTTGAGTTGTGTGTTTTCGAAGAAGATATCATAGTTTTGTGAAAGATTATTTCGAGTGGAGAGATGGAGGAATTGAGTTTTTGAGGCATTGAAAACAAATATGTTTTCTCTTTCCCAATTTGAAAAACGAGAAAGATCAGAGGTTAGTTGCTCCAAGGCTACCCTCCTTGAGTATTTTAACTGTTGTTGGGAGGGACGTCTTTCAAATTGAAAGGAGTAATGAAGGGTAGAGTCATCAGCATAGGCGTGGATAGGAGTGAAGTAAACAAGAGAAGGTTATTAATGAAAAGTCGAAAAAGTGTAGAAGATAGGACAAAACCCTGAGAAACACCACTATTAATATATTTAAAGGAAGAGCATTGGCCGTCTACAACAGCTGCTACAGAACGACCAGATAGGAAATTAAAGAGAAGATAGTAGAGAAAAGAATAGATACAGAAAGAGGGAAGTTTAGAAATCAAAGCTTTGTGCCAGGCTCTATCGACAGCTTACGATATGTCAAGCGCGACATCAAAAGATACACCGAAATGCCGAAGAACGGAGGACCAAGAGTCTGAGAAAAGGGAAAGAAGCTCACCAGTAGAGCGTTTCTTACGAAAACCATACTGATGATCAGAGAGAAGATTAGAAGAATTGATGTTTGCAAATCTTCCTGTTAAGGATCGATTTGAAAACTTTAGAAAGAACGGAGGTCAAAGAAATGGGACGATAGTTGGATGGTTGAGAGGGATCTCCCTCCTTCGGCACATGTTGGATGAACGCAAGTTTCCAGCAAGAAGGGAAGACTGAAGTAGAAAGACAGAGACGAAATTGTTTACAATGGCAGGGTGCGTTCTCAAAAGCACAGGTTTTGAGAACCACAGGAGAAATACCGTCAGGACGTACGCCTTCTTAGTATTAAGCTCAGAGAGAACAAAAAATTACATCTTTAGAAGAAATTATATTTTAAGTTGTAGGAGGTTGAAGGAGGAGGAATAGCTCCGGAATCATCTAAGGTTGAATTAGAAGCAAAAGGTTTGAGCGAAGAGTTCTTTAGAAGAGTGCTTTAGAAGAAGGTAAAACAGCAGTTGAGCCGTCTGAAGATACTAGAGGAGGGAAAGAGGAAGAGGCAAAGTTAGAGTTGATATTTTTTGCAAAATGCCAGAAAGAGCGGGAGGAAGAGGAACCAGATAGATAATTACATTTTATACTGAGAAAAAGTTTTTGGTGCTAAAAATATAGATTTTGCACGATTCCGAGATGAAATATAAAATGAGTGAGTTTTTTTGGAATTTAAAAACGATGGTAATCCCTAGAGGCAGCATCCCTGCGATGAACAGCACGAGAACATGCAGAGTTAAAAGAAGGTTTGTTAGGTTTAGTAGAAGGGAAAGAATATGGAATGTACGCCTCCATACCAGAGAGAGAATCACCTCTTTAATGCGTTCTGCACACTCTGAGGGACCCCTCCCACGGAAGCAATAATCATTCCACGGGAAATTAAAGAAGTACTACTGCAAGTCCGACCAGCTTGCGGCACCGAAATTCCACAAACGTTTCCTCTCAATGGAAGGGGATCTTTCCTGCGGAAGACTTGAAGAGATAGAAGAGGATACAGAGATAAGAAGGTGATCGGAGGAACCCAGAGGAGGAAAGACTTTAACATTATAAGGAGAAGGATTAGAAGTTAAGAAAAATATATAGAATGTTAAGTGGGTTCATCTCCAAGATGATCAGGGATACGAGTAGGTAGCTGCACCAACTACTAAAGGTCGTTTTTGGAATAGCGAAGATGGAAGGCGTGTTCAACAGCTGTGTGTATATATATTATATATATATATATATATATATATATATATATATATATATATATATATATATATATATATATATATATATATATATATATATATATATTCTTCCTGGCTTAGGGAAGGAAGATTATAATCTTTCTTCACTAAGCCAAGAAGAATCATGTAACCCATACAGAAAAGTTAATTTTGCGACGCCATTATATATTCTCCTAATATCGATATGATTTCTTTATTGAAACAGATTCATTAAGCTTGTGACTTGATAGTATCATCTTATTTACCACTAGCATGAATAGAACAGTAAAATCGTTGTATAAATATTTCAGAGTTATGTGAAAGATAAATCTTATAAGGAATGTAGTTTTGAAAATTGAGTTTTTCCATCAAGTTTAAAATAGATTTAAATTTGTTATAACAATGTTTTCTTTTGAATTATTTTAAAAATACTTATTTTTTTCTTTTTGAGTTTTGTTTAAGAAAGATCTAGATCCTGGTTTTCTCTATCTTCAAGCCTGGTACTTTAATTTTTTACCTATCTATCTATCTATCTATCTATCTATATATATATATATATATATATATATATATATATATATATATATTATATTATATATATATATATATAATATATATCTACCTATCTATCTGTCTATCTATTCTATCTATCTATCTATCTATCTATCTATCTATCTATCTATCTATCTATCTATCTATCTATCTATCTATCTATCTCTCTCTCTCTCTCTCTCTCTCTCTCTCTCTCTCTCTCTGTCTCTCTCTCTCTCTTTATCTATCTCTATCTCTCTCTCTCTCTCTCTCTCTCTCTCTCTCTCTCTCTATCTATCTCTCTCTCTCTCTCTCTCTCTCTCTCTCTCTCTCTCTTTCTCTATCTCTCTCTCTCTCTCTCTATCTCTCATTTTAATTTCTATATTTCTTTCGCAAGTCAGAAAATGTAATTTAATTTCAGAAATTTTCCAACATTTTCCTCATGTTTGCATAATAATTTCATTATAACTCTCTCCATTAGAATTAATTAGAAATTATATAATTTATTACTCTAATTAATAAAATAATAATAAAAGAATATTTATTTTCTTATTAACTTCCAAGCTTAAAGTGAAAAAGATTTCAAATGGTATTTTTTCTCTGGTTACCAAGTAATAATAATAATAATAATAATAATAATAATAATAATAATAATAATAATAATAATAATAATAATAATAATAATAATAATAATAATAA
>SEYY01013949.1:182500-186382 GCA_009176605.1 Armadillidium nasatum | reverse complement strand
ACAAATATTTCCGGTTGAATAACAAAATAATAATAAAAAAAAATTATAATTTCTCTCATAGGTGACATGTGTTACATACGAAGAAATTAGAATCTAAACGTTATTCAAAAAAAAATAATAATAATAAAAATAAAATAAAATAAAATAAAGTAAAAAAATTTCGTAACATCTGTACAAACCTGTCGAAAAGTCTAAGATTGGGAGTGAGGAGTAGGGTTTATAGGGGAGTTGGGGGCGTCTAAAAAAAAAAAAAGAAAAGAAAGAAAACAACAACAACATTCGGTGTGGCTTCTCAGGCTCTATCGTTTCGATTCACTCATTCGAATGTAACAATGTAAGCAATAAAAAATAAAAGGGAGAGTTTGGAGGCAAGAGAGGGAGATAGGGGAGAGGGAGACGGGGGATAGGAAGCAATAGAAGATAAACTACTACTGAAAAAAGAAATAAACAAATGTATTTTATGTATTTCTAGATTAAAGAAACATGGCGTTAACTCAAATTAGTTCCGATTATTTTATTATTATTATTATTATTATTATTATTATTATAATATAATAATATATTGATGATAATAATAATATATTAATAATAATAAACGCTCATGAAAATATTTTGATCACTTTTTTTACAAGCTACAAAAAAGATAAATAATAATAATAATAATAATAATAATAATAATAATAATAATAATAATTTAAAATTGTTTACATTTGCATTTACGATCAAGGAACAAAGTTAAAAACGCATCTATAGTAGTGGTAATAATAATAATAATAATAATAATAATAATAATAATAATAATAATAATAATAATAATTAAAAATTACGAGAAATTGTGTAGACAATCTCCCTAAGGAATATTGTCAGATTTTTATTTTTTTACACAATCTACAAAACCGACAAAGTATTTAAAATTTAAATTTTAAACAATTCTCAAATTTATTTAAATAATTTAAAAATAAATAAATAAACCAAATTGTTCTTATAAAAAGTCAAAAACCTACAAAAATGCAAATCAAAAATCCTGTATAAAAAAATGGAGAGTTTCCCCGGATTCAAAGCCGGAGCGGGGGGAAGGGGGGAAGTGTAGCTCCAGAGTCAGATAATTTTAAGATAATATTGCCGGAGACCGGGCCGGATATTTTAAAATGACGGAGCTCGAGCCTTAACCTTGGACAAGACTACCCAAAAAGTAGGTAAACAAATTTCCCGAAAATATAATCTCAAGAAGGTATTCCAAGCATTTATTTCTTTTCAAAAGCCAAACAACTAAATACCCTTATATATATATATATATATATATATATATATATATATATATATATATATATATATATATATATATATATATATATATATATATATATATATATATATATATATATATATATATATATATATATATATATATTAAAATTAGAAATGAAACATTTTAAATGGCAAGAGAACAAACGAACGAACAAATAAACAAACAAACAAACACATACACACAATAAAAGGTCAAATTAAGTCGATATTTCAGCTGACCAGAAACCAAAAAATACTAAAAACAATTATATTTTTTTATTTCTCACAAATAAAAATATTTTATTTCTCACACACACATATATATATATATATATATATATATATATATATATATATATATATATATATATATATATATATATATATATATATATTATATATATATATATATATATATATATTAAGTAACAAGGGAAAGGCCACTTACTAATAACATTATGCAAGCTATTAAAACTTACGTGATAATAAATTAGAACAAGCGTCCAAAGTTTTGATAAATGAAGTTACAAGTATATAAATTAAATTCCACTATTAAAATAAAAGAAATGTTCTTGACTAACACACGATCAAGCTCGTTGATAGAAACAAATCAGGCATTTTATCTCCACCCTTTCAACTCTCTCTCTCTCTAATTCCACAATCTTTTACATCTCAAGGTGATATATATATAAAATTTTTTCATACAAATTGAAATAACAACATCAATGGAAATTAAAATATATTTATATGTGGGGAGATTGGGGTGGGGAGAGATAGGGTGGGGTGAGATTCAAACACCCACACACCCATATATAGGGTTCCAGTTTTGGAGGTAAATAAAAAAAAAAGTGGGAATATAGTTTCGTATAAAAAAATTTATTTCAGTATATAAGACGGGAACAAAGCTACCACTTTTGCTTTAGTTTTCATTTTTTATTTATTTATTTCACACTTTCTCTTTTAAATTTTCAGTGAAGCGAAACTATAAGCAACAAAAAAATAGTTAATAAATGATAACCTACATTTCACCTATTATAAATACCTTTTAATTCGTTCATAAAACAGAAAAAGGTTAAGTTTTTAGTAAATAATTTAATAAATTTCTTTATTTTTAAATTTTTTTTTTCAAACAAAATGTAAGAAACAATCCACAATTCCTAAATTAATATTAAAATTTATTTACTTACAAAAAAGATTTAATAATTCTAGCTTTTATATATTAAAAATTTGTTAGTAAAGACTAATGATCTTCAAAAGCAGGGTTGCGAATTTGGGACTTGGGGCTTGGGGCTTGGGGCTTGAGACTTGGGACTTGGGACTTGGGACTTGGGGCTTGAGACTTGTGAGACAAGAGGTTTTGAAAGGAGTTAATTTTTCATTTATGGAACCGGGAAGAGTAGTCAGACGTTTTGAAATTTTTGGGGTGTTGCAGAAGAGTCGTTCATTTTTCTTTCGACTCGGCAACCCTGCTGAAAAGACATGTTAATTTGCTCCAGAATTATAATCACCCAAACTGTTAACTACAACCAAATTTAAAGTTCAAATTTCAAAAAGCGTTTTTTTTTTTTTTTTTAAATTTATTCAAAAGAAATTTTCGACAATATGAACCAAATCAAGTTGGAAGAAACAATTTTCAAGGAAAAAAAAAAATAAACTTTAAAATTTATCTAGACTCAATCATTAAAGTGAGTTAATTTAAATACAGCAGGAACAAGGGGATGGAATTCCACACAACAGAAAGTGACTGGAAAAGCTGTACCACATCAAACAAGCCCAAACTTTCCATTTTACACATCCAATATATATATATATATATATATATATATATATATATATATATATATATATATATATATATATATATATATATATATATATATATATATATATATATATATATATATATATGAACGGTACATGACCGGAATTTGTCAACACTATTACCAGAGATAAATCTATTCAATTTCCGTTTCGTTCCCATAATGACTTTCCAACACAGATTATTTTTTTTTTCCAATTTTAAAACCAAATAGGAATTTTTTTTTTTTTTTAAATAAAAAAAATGAATTTAATTCAAGGAATGCTGTCAAGCAGTAACGGATAAGAAAAAAAAATACAAATTTCAATAATAATAATAATAATAATAATAATAATAATCTGAAATATTATTACGGTAACTTTAAATCATTTTACATTGGTTGGAATGTAATTTTTTTAAAAACATTTTCAGAATAAATTTCAGAATGGAAGAAACCATCTTTTCAAAACACGTTTAAAAAAAAAAACAATAAAAACCATGTTTTTTTGTTTGTTTTATATATATATATATATATATATATATATATATATATATATATATATATATATATATATATATATATATATATATTTATATATATTTATTTTTAATTTTTTTAAAAAATTTTTTATTTAAAAAATTTTAAAAAAAATTTTTAAAATTTTTAAAATTTATTTTTTTTTTTTTTTTTTTTTTTTATTTATATTATATATATATATATATATATATATATATATATATATATATATATATATATATATATATATATATATATATATATATATATATATATATAT
>SEYY01013949.1:172500-177500 GCA_009176605.1 Armadillidium nasatum | reverse complement strand
AGTTCATTTCTTATAATACAAATATTTACTACTTCCATATTCCACCTTTTCCTTCATGTGCCAGACAAATTTACAACAGTATATTTTGCACCCTCCCCCCCCTCTCTCAAATTATTCAATTTAAAAAACTTAATATCCAGAAATGAAAACATATATATTTTAATTATCAATGAAGATGGCTTTAAAATTTAGTGCTTTGATTAATAGTCAACGACTCCAAGATATACAGAGGTTAATCTTAACTGTAAACTACACTACTTGAAGTTGTACAGTGGAAGGCATTAGTATATTCTTAAAAAGTTATGACTAAAGTTTACAAGAAAAAAAAAGGAAAATAATCTGTTATTTACTTTTTAAATTTTGAACCAAAGTAATTTAAAATTCTGACATTATAATTTTGATATTCAAAACCTAACACAAAAAGTCAAAAACAATTATTTAAACTAGGTTATTAGGAGTAATATATACGGTATATACACTGTTGGAAAATTATAACTAATTATAACATCAATGTATAAGTATTACTTATTCAGAACAAGTAATTGTTAGTTCAAGAAGTGGCCACAAATTTTGTAAGCAATCAGAAAAGACACCATTCTTTACTTAAACTGTTCCTATGAAATATGAAAAATAAATTACTTAAATATATGATTATTATTTTCAAGGCTAGTAAGCAGTAATACTTATTTTTCAAAAATTCTCAATACTAAAACTACAATTAAATTATTAGTTTTTTTAAAACTAGAACATTTCAACATATTTTTAATGATATAATATTCTAGATTTTAGATATAATATTCTAGTTAAAACACTATATATATACTAAAATACCCAAATGTTTACCGACTGCACTAAAATACATAAACAAATCTTTCACAGTAGATTAAGCTTAAGTTTTCCAATACAATATTAACAAAATACTTCAGTGACACAAACACTATTAATTTATCAGTTTATAAATCTGTTCAGTCTAAAGCTTTATCAGAAAGAAACAAACAGTACTATAATGACATGATCAAACCAATTCAACTTCAGCATTCTTACAATTTTCAGCTAATGCTAAACGTCTTATTTTAGGTCAGTTACTAGTCTCGAGTATGATCACATCAGTAATGAAGTGTTGGAGAATCTTACAGAAAAATTGAAATTCTTATTAGAGGACGATAATGCCCTTTCAAAATGTGATATAACTTTTCAGTAAGTTTAATAATTTTCTACTTACTTATTATTTGAGTATGTTATTCTTTATTTTTCATAGTAAGAGGTTGGATTTTCATTATTCAGCAATATTTATGAGCTCTTTTAAGTTTTTTATTTTATCGGCGGAATTTATCAGTTCATAGAATTTAACCTGACTCTTTTGGTGACCTGTTCTCATTCTCTGAGAAATGTTAAGTAAGCCAGACACTAAATCTATTAAAAATAATTATCTTAAAATGTAGAAAATACAGGCTTATGATATATATATATATATATATATATATATATATATATATATATATATATATATATATATATATATATATATATATATATATATATATATATATATATATATATATATATATATATATTATATATTATTTTTTTTTAGTTATTTTATTAATAAAGTTATTATTAAAAAATTTTTAATATAATAAAATATTTTATTATATAATATATATATATATATATATATATATATATATATATATATATATATATATATATATATATATATATATATATATATATATATATATATATATATATATATATATATATATATATATATTTCTAAAACTTCTGCAAACATCTTGCTAAAAAATTATTTTCCGCAGGAAATAAAGAAATATGCTATTAAGGGAATTTCTCATCGTAAATTTACTGCTTTTAGACCTAAAACATTGAAATACAAGATATAAATCAGTGTGTGAATATATAATATATATATATATATATATATATATATATATATATATATATATATATATATATATATATATATATATATATATATATATATATATATATATATATATATTATATATATATATATATATATAAAGTGTGTGTGTGTGTGTGTAAAATCAGAGAGTGCAAGAGATTAGCGCAACAAAGAATCTTGGAAGTTCAAGCAATGGTATGGACATTTCTAAGAGGAGACTATTTTGAACATTCAGGTTCTTACCAGACCTACATAGGGCACTTCTAAACAGCTTGAAGAGAATAGGGATCAATAATTATATGATAAGTGCAGGGCATGGCAATGAATTGGGGTATGAGGGATGCATAACAATCCAAATAAAATACTCATAATACTGTAATAAAGAAATTAGAATTGTTTAGTACAGAGATGCCATAAATTTATAGGCTACTTGACCATGGTAAAACCCAAAGAGTGAATGAACAATAGCTAAATTAAATATTTTAAAGAGTATTGCTCCTTGTTATCCTATTAAATTGATCAAAATGATATCACTGCAATAGAAGAGACCTCTGGCTCTATCCCTAAAAAAAAAAAAAAAAAAAAAAATTGCTAGGCTGCTACACTTTTTTTGGTTTTAAATCACCAATCACAGGGCATTGTTCTATATATTGTTATCAGGGCTGGGGAGCCGATGAAATTTGCTTTAGCTCTGGCTCCAGAGCCATTGTCAGATATAGTTCCAGATCCAGAGTCATTGATTTGAGTGGCTCTGGCTTTGGTTTATAGATATTCCTAATTCTTATAGTTATAAGAACATCAGCCCAAATACAGTTCCGTAGCAACTGGAATCAAAACCTCCATTTTTAATAATAGTTTTGAGCTGGGCATAAATTTGCTCGCAACAATGTAAGTCATTTTTTTTAAATCAATACAACCAAATTTAGAAAACAAAATATACTCTTCATCAAAAGAAATAAACAATAATGTTAAATTAGTTTCAAAATGATGTTTTTTTTTTAAGAAACAGTATGGCTTCAATTAAATCCTCTTTCATTGAGGCTCGTAAGTCTGACCAAATTATTCGGAGGCCCAAAATAAGTATTCCACACTAACTTGTGTTGATTAGATTAAAGATACTGTATAAGTAACATTCTAAATTATTTTTGGGTAATGTGGAATTGCCTTTAAGGAATTTAGCTTTGATGATCAATCTATTTTCTCCATAACAGACAAAGCACGAGATATATCAAACTTAAATTCCTTTAGTCCGATGGCATTTGACTTTCAGATCAAGGAACTCTTCAAAGCTGCTTCATCCTCAAAATTTAAAGAGGGTGATAAAGATGAAGGTTGGTTTACATTAAGTGCTTGACATTTTTCCCTTCCTTCTTTTTGAGTTGCTGATTGTTTTGAAGTATTGTATTGCTCCATTCGAATTGCCATATTAATCAAAGCTATCTCTCCTCTACTGAGCTGTACATCATTCAGCGTAATCCAGTAAATAGGATCAATATAGATTGCAGCAATATTTCATTATTAAGAACTCTCACTCTTTTTTCCACTGACTCTTTAATTTCATCTACAACTGTTCCACCTATTTGAGAAAATGTCAACATAAGTTTTTTGCCACTCTATAAAAGAAGCCAGGGGTTAACTCAGCTGCTTGTAATCTTTTAGTTACTAAGAATGGATGATGAAGGATAGCTTCAAGTCTTTCTACTTCACACCACTGAAAATCAGTCATTGTTATGTCTGGATAAGCCATGTCAATTAATGTATTCTTTAGTTCTAAAAGGTGCTCAATCATTAGGTAAATATTGCCCCACCTAGTTGCAACTTTTCCTCCTTTACATTTTAATATAGCTTCATCTTTTGGTTTTCGTGCAGTCGCAGCAATTTGACATGAATTAGCTATAAAAGTATGGACATGTCCTTTCAAACCATCTCTACTAGTGAGCAATCAGTCATAGAAACGCCAAATTTTATGGCTAATTCTCCATTAAATCCAGTAACATATGTACAGCACATCACATGTGTTCTATTTTTATAACAGTGAAAGCAGATTCCACATCTTTATTTAATTCCGTTTCTAAACCACCTTCACAATTGTCTGGGTCAGTGATACAAATTTCAGATTCACAATCTAAATTCGTATTATCTATTTTAGAGGGGTCTACATTGAGTTTATCTATAGCACTTATCATGTTGGATGCATTATCCGTTACAACTGCTAAAACTTGGTCTTTAGTAAGTTCAAACTCTTTGAGAACTCAAATTAGATTTCTTAAAAATTCTGATGTATGTTTTACTTGCGTTTCTCAAATACTAAAGTATGCGTTGTTACTTCATTATTTGAGTTAGTTAATTTGACATTTATTGAGAAATAATTTATTTTGTCTTGTACATGCATTCATTTAAAAAAAAAAAAAAAAATTCCCATGGAGCATTTGCTTAAGCATTTTTTCTGCCTTTTAGCTTCACTTATCATCATTTTTTCGACATCATGCCTTTCCATAGAAACAACAAATTTTTTTTGGCTAATTCTCCATTTAATCCAGTAAATGATGGAGTGGTAATGAATGTTAAGGGTACTCCTTAATTTACAACCATCTGGATAATATGCATTTTAAATTTTTTATATATATATATATTATATATATATATATATATATATATATATATATATATATATATATATATATATATATATATATATATATATATATATATATATATATATATATATATATATAATAAAAATTTTTTTCACAGTGAGAAGTAATGAATTACAATAAAAATTAAAAAGAATGAATAACATAAAATAATGAATGCTAATATGATAACAGAACACATTAGGAGCTGGGGTTGCACCACCCACAATCCTAGAAACGCCTCCAGCTCCGTCTCCCAAGCCCTGATTGTTATTCTTTGTAGATATGAACACGTCATCTCCATATTTACTGCTCAATTCTAACTATTATATTTATTTCTGTTAATTTTCTTTTGTGATATTATCCAGTCTTTTAATTTTGGTCTCTGAATGATATTCCACCCATGCACCTTTTCATGTTTTCTTGAGTTCTTCTTGCAT
>SEYY01013949.1:162500-167500 GCA_009176605.1 Armadillidium nasatum | reverse complement strand
GCCCCCCAGGCCCGCCCACTGTTTGATAAGTGGTGTCCCTATCTGAAGCAGCGCATATCATAGCGAAGATGGTCTTCGTTCCTTATAGCCATTAAGACTGCTTCTTCCCTTAACGAAGCAGACGACAATAATATGGTCGATTCTCGGGAGTCCGCACTCCATCCAAACAAATGTTGTAGAGCCTATTTTTGTGTATATTTCTTAATGAACAATAAATAAACTAATTTTCATATGTACACCATTTAAAATTTATAAATCACACTCACTACACGTAATTCAATATGAATAAAACATTTACAATAACTATTCACTAGCATTAGATATATATTTATTTAATTTACAGAATGTCACAACGAGATCAATAACCCCTCCATACTTCTCCTGCCACCAAAGGAACCTCACTGAGTACAAAATTCGTTTTCAGTCTTCGGCAAGAGAGACCAACAAAGGAATTTGTATCGAGTCTGTCTATCGACTCACTCGATTGTAATAAGAGAATACGTACTAAGTGACGTCAGGCAGTCCTCACCGTTAATTGGTCAATGCAAACCTCAAAGTTAGAGTGATTGGCTGTTGCTAGGCAACCCTGTAAATACGTCATCAGCTTTACCAAAATATTTTGAACTGTGTTAGGAAGCCTCTCTTTACTGCAATTAGTTTCGATGTATTAATGAAAGGAAGAAAGGGGATACGTCAATGTCCTCAAACGTCATAAACTACATAGCCAATCATTGAGCAGTTTTGGTTGAGTGACGTAAATAATAGCTTATGCTTTCTAGTTAAGCCAAGTTAACTTTTCTTTTTATTTTAGTTACAAATGCATTCTATAATTACACAACTGCACACATACACACACACACACACACACACACACACACACACACACACACACACACACACACACACACACACACACACGCACATACACTATATATATATATATATATATATATATATATATATATATATATATATATATATATATATATATATATATATATATATATATATATATATATATATATATATATATATATATATATATATATATATATATATATATATATATATATATATGCCACACTGCAGTTTAACATACTTAAATATTTAAAAAAGTACTGAACGTAAGTAAAAAAGGTTTATATTTTTGGAATCCTTGTCGAATTTTATGTATGAAACATTGGGAAATAAAAAATAAATTCTTATAATAATAAAGTTTATATAAGTAAAGTTTACTTATTTTTAACTCTCGCAAGAATCGTACGCCTGGCAATGTCCGTTTTTTTTAATTTTTTCGAAATTGGAAAAAATGGGAAATACCCCAAATCGTCGACAGGAAAAGTTGTCTACAGTATCATCATCACTCACGGGTCGGGGGTACGGGGGCAGAGCCCCCCGTTAGACAAATGTTCGGTATAGCACCAAATTTAAGTTTGTTACGTCATCAGTTGTAGTTTGTTACGTCATCATTGTCGTAGAAAAACATTTTTTTTTTTTTTTTTTTTTTTTTTACATTTATTTTCAAATATTTTATAATTTTCATACCCAGAACTCGACAAAGATTCCAAAAATGTTATCCTTTTTTACGTACATTCAGTACTTTTTTAAATATTTAAGTATGTTAAAGTGCAGGCTGACCATATATATATATATATATATATATATATATATATATATATATATATATATATATATATATATATATATATATATATATATATATATATATATATATATATATATATATATATATATATATATATATATATATATATATATATATATTCTTGGTGTGTGAAAAATGCCAGAGGCCGACCGATTTCCACCAGAGATGGGGAAATACCGGAAATCTGGTCGTTAATGGCCGACATGTCCTGATATATAGCATTTAAAAGTGTGCAAGTCAAAGGAAGTTGTGAAAACATAAAGAAGTGTTCTAGACTTTACTAGTAGAGTACATGTAAGATTGAGCAAAGCAGTTAAGTCTGGTGTCGTAGAGTTGGACAGAGAAAGAATGAGACTGTGCAGAAAATCGTGTTGCACGAGCCCATCTTAGTGGAGGAGGTATGCAACGTGAGAGTTCAGAAGAGCGGTGTCCGATATAATAGCGATAGTAGAGAGTATTTATTTTTAGTTTACCACCACTCACGGGCAGAGTCCTTTTCAAGGAGGAGGCATATACAAATAACCATATATATATATAACCCACTCAAACCCGAAACTAACGCACATCCCTCAGGTGGGCACAGACGGAAGCCTTGAAAAGGGGAAGATTAAATACAGGAGGAAAAATAGATGGTGGTATAGAGTTCCGCAGAACAGAGGTTGCTGTAAAGAAGGATTCACCACAACGGGGAAACCTGGGGTTTGCGACATCCACACAAAATTCGAGCGAAAGCAGGGCACCCTTTGTGCAACGAGGGTGACGCAATGGCGGAGGAATGCAAGAGGTCAATTCCCTCGAGTACCTGCCATTTTAGTACCTATAGAAAATAGTGCGCTAACGTCACGCCGCAGAGAAAGAGGGTCAAGAGAGTTGAAAGTAGAGGACAGTTTATTAATCTTTTAGCTTTAGGTTCAACCCTATCCAGAAGAGTGGAGGAACCAGAGCCTACCCAAATGTGAGAGCAGTACTCTATACATGTACGAATAAGACCCTTATATAATTAGAATAACTGCTCGGAAGAAAATCCAGATCGACAAGAATAGAATGGGAAAGTTGAAAACGAGAAGCAACTCTAGAAGCAGAAGAGGGAGCAGATTTGAAATGGCCTCTAAGCTGGTAAGACATGTTACTTCTGAACCACGACAGTACAAAAGGAAATCTCATTTAGAAGGCTCATGAACACCCGCATTGATGATTAACTCAAAGGACCCCCAACCCCAACTGCGCTCGGATACAGGACAACAGGTCAGTTACTATCCCCTTCAACCACAGATAATATACGTACCCGAAAGCAGTCGAGAAGGAGTGGTTCCTTTGAGTTAGTCATCAAGCTTCTCAATGCGATTTCTTTTTGTACTGTAGTGGTACGGAGGCAACGCTCTGTCTTTCTAGCTTAGAGGTCTGGATTCGAATTCCTAATAGCAGACTTCGTGATTGTAAAATTACACTCCATGGTTTATGTAGTTTTATTACTTATGTATATGTTGTCTGTGGTTGAATGGTATAGTAACTAACCTGTTGCCTGTATCCGAGCGCAGTCGGGGTGGGGGTCCTATTAGTTAGTCATCATGGCGGGTGTTCATGAGCTTTCTCAATGTGATTTCTTTCTGTACTGTCGTGGTACAGAGGTAACATCTGTCTTACCAGCTTAGAGGTCAGTGTTCGAATCCCCAATAGTACACTTCGAAATTGTAAGTTTTCACTCCACGGTTTATGTGGATATATATATATATATATATATATATATATATATATATATATATATATATATATATATATATATATATATATATATATATATATATATATATATATATATATATATATATATATATATATATATATATATATATATATATATATATATATATATATATATATATATATATATATATATATATATATATATATATATATATATATATATATATATATATATATATATATATATATATAATAATAATAATAATAATTAATAATTATTATTATTATTAATTCTAATATTTTTTTTTTATTAATAGCACTTCAGTTTTTATCCAAAAATATTTGGCTCAATCAAAAGAAAAATTCGATTTAAAATTATTTTAGATTCTGACGAAAAAATAATACAAACTATTAATTTTGTTATTACTGTTTATTATTAATGTTTCGTTTGGAAATAATTTGTTGTTATTTACATCTATTTGTTGATTTACTGTCTTTAAATTTTGTCAAAATTGATTAGGCAACGGAAAAAGAAGAATATTTTTATAAATATAATTTTCTTTAATTAAATATATACCACCAAATTTTACTTTCTGAGCTTCACTCTGTTGGGGATTTTTTTTTAAAAATTTTTTTTTTTTTTTTTTTTTTTTTTTTTTAATAATTAATAAGTAAATATAGTAAATAAGTAAATATAATTAGTTTAATTAATTTATTTGAATTAAAAATAAATTTATAAATTTTAAATTTTTTTAAAATAAAAATGACGAAAATAAGATATATTTAAATTTAAAATTTTAATGAAAACAAGAAAACTGTATTATATTGTTATTTTTAAAAATATTTTATGGTTGTGTGTTATTTAATTTTTATTATATTAAGATAAATATTTATAAAAAAAAAATTTAAATTATTTTTAGCATTAGAATTCTCAACACTTAAATTTTGAAGAAAAATAAAACATTAATTTCTATAATTAGATAATTAAATAGAGACAGTTATTAAATGTAAGTGAATTGGTCCGATTAAATTAATTATTAAAATAAAAAAAAAAAAAAAATCTTGGAAAAAAAATATATTTTTTGTAGTAGATTCCTGATTTCAAGCTTTTTATTTTTATTTTTATTTTTTTATTTTTTTTTATTTTTTTTTTTTTTTTTTTTACTTTATAATTCTATAGAACAAGTTAACTACAATAAACAATTTTGAATAAGTTTACATTTATAGATACTAGATAACTTATATTTATTTTTATTTTTAATTAAAAATTTAATTTGGAAGAGTTGCTGTCACGGTCTTATTCGTATGTAGGTTTCAAAAAAAAAATAAAAAATAAGAAAATAAATAAATAATTAATTAAAAAATATTAATTAAATTAAAAAAAATATTTCTATTGAAATTTTAAAATTAATAAATTTTATAATAACTTTTACAGTAAATATCTAAAGCCAGAATTCAAAAAGTAAAAGAGTGTGGAAAGTTTTAATAATTTAGCCAAAAATATCGTTGGACGTTGATTAATTTTTTCCCACAGCTCCAAAAAGAAATTTAAATTAATATTAATTTTAATTTATTTTCTTTTTATAAATTTTTTAAATTTTATTAAAAAAAATTTATTTTTTTTTTAAAA
>SEYY01013949.1:132500-155000 GCA_009176605.1 Armadillidium nasatum | reverse complement strand
GAAATAACATTTAACGAAAGAAATTTGAAGAAAAAGTATCTTTAAATAACTCTATTAGGAAATAACATTTAAGGAAAGAAATTTGAAGAAAAAGTAACTTTAAATAACTCTATTAGAAAATAACTTTTAACGAAAGAAATTTAAAGTGGAAATAACATCAAGAAAAAGTAACTTTAAATAACTCTATTAATAAATAACTTTTAATGAAAGAAATTTGAAGAAAAAGTAACTTTAAATAACTCTGTTAATAAATAACTTTTAACGAAAGAAATTTGAAGTAAAAGTAACTTTAAATAACTCTATTAATAAATAACTTTTAACGAAAGAAATCTGAAGAAAAAGAAACTTTAAATAATCCTATTAGGAAATAATTTTTAACAAAATAAATTTGAAGAAAAAGCAACCTTAAATAACTCTATTTGCAAATAACTTTTAACGAAACAAATTTGAAGAAAAAGAAACTTTAAATAACTCTATTAGGAAATAACATTTAACGAAAGAAATTTAAAGATAAATAACTTTTAACGAAAGAAATTTGAAGAAAAAGTAAACTTTAAATAACTCTATTTGCCAATTAACATTTAACGAAAGAAATTAAAAATGGAAATAACAACAAGAAAAATTACATTAAATAACTCTATTAGATAATAACTTTCAGCGAAAGAAATTACTTTAATAACGCAAGAAGACAATAACTTTATAATTGAAATAAAACTGAAAACAGAATAAGACCAAAAAGTAACTCGTTTGATGAAGAAATAACTTTAAGCAAGAATAACTTAAAAAAAAAAAAAAAAAAAAAAAAAAAAATAAAAAAAAAAAAAAAAGATGTTAACTTAAAGTATGAAATTGAAACTGACCATTTAGATACGGACTGAATAATTCAAGAACGCAGAATAAAGAAATAAATTCAAGAAATCTCCATTCATTCAATTTTCTCTTTAAAAAAAAAAAATTCAAGAGCTTAAAAAAAAAACAAAAAACAAAAGAAATTAAGTAAAATTCAAAAATAAGAAAAAAAAATTATAACACCTTGTTTATATTTGCGTATCCGAATCGTCTTTTAATTCGTTAAACGAATCAAATTGTGAAGTTTAAAAATGGGAATCGAACATGCTTACGCTCAGGAACCGAAACGTTAAATTAGGCTTTTCCCCCCCCCCCTACTAAATGGGGGTTTTGAGGGAAGATGACTGTGAGAAGAAGGACGGGGGAAGGGGAGTACACACACACACACACGCACACACACACACACACACACACATATATATATATATATATATATATATATATATATATATATATATATATATATATATATATATATATATATATATATATATATATATATATATATATATATATATATATATATATATATATATATATATATATATATATATATATATCTCCTCTGGTGGGCAAAGACCGGAGGTCTACCAAATTCCACCAGAGTTGGGGAACGTTCGGAATCTGGTCGCTAATGGCCAATGTGACCCGATACACGGCGTTTAAAAGTGTTCAAGTCAAAGGAAGTTGGGAAAACAGATAAAGGGAGTGTGTTCCAGATTTTACCAGTAGAGTACATGTAAGAGTGAGCATAGCTGTTAAGTCTGGGGTCAGAGAGTTGGACAGAGAAAGGATGAGACTGTGTAGAAAGTCGTGTCGCACGAGCCCTTCTCAATGGAGGGGGTATGCGATGTGAAAGTTCAGAAGAGCAATGTGCGTTGTAATAGCAATAGTAGAGAGAAAGTGATGCAACAATTCGACGGGAAGAAAGAGACTGGAGAGAGTTAGTAAGAGCAGGAGAATTGATGAGATGAAAAGCCCTAGACACCACCTTTTCGAGAAAAGCTGTATGTGTGGAACCACCCCAGATGTGAGAGAAGTACTACATACAGGGGCGAACAACACCCCTATACAGAGCAAGCAACTGGGGTGGAGTGAAGAAATACTGAAGGCGCCTCAGAACACCCAACCTCTTAGAAGCTTGTTTAGAGAGAGAAATAATGTGATCTTTCCAAGAAAGATCACGAGAAAAAGAAACACCTAGAATATTGAGAACAGATGAAGGTTTGAGTTTAGTGTTTTCGAAGAAGATATCATAGTTGTGTGGAAGATTGTGTCGAGTAGAAAGATGGAGGAATTGAGTTTTTGAGGCATTGAAAACAACCATGTTTTCTCTGCCTCCAATTTGAAATACGAGAAAGATCAGAGGTCAGCTGCTTCAAGGCCATATATATATATATATATATATATATATATATATATATATATATATATATATATATATATATATATATATATATATATATATATATATATATATATATATATATATATATATATATATATATCGAGTGGTGGGTCCCTCTCATACTTATCGAGGTGAATAGGAGGCAGAATTACAAAATATTCTCAAATATCTGAAACAAGTTTAAGAAATCTAAACAAATATTCAATAACTTTCGAACCAATTCTTAAACACTCTTGGCTTTCATTGTTCACTCCCTTTATTTCAGTCTCGTAATACTATTTAAGAATCAATTGAATCAAATAAACACTAATTCTATAGTCATGCAATTTTTTTTTTGTCTATGTGTGTTTGTATGTGTGTGTGTGTATGTGTGTGTGTGTGTGTGTGTGTGTGTGTGTGTGTGCATGTGTGTGTGTGTGTGTGTGGTTTGATTATATCTAATCTATATTTCAATTTCTTATACAATTTTTTTTTATTTTTTTATTTATGGTAAAAAAAAAAAGAAAGAAAAAATCTTTGTTTAGAGTAATAAATAATAATTTATTTAAAAAATAATTATAGAATTTCAATATTATCTATGTTGTTAGTCAGTCAATTAGGAAATAAATAATTTTTTTATATATAATATTTATATGGCAAATATATAAAAAGTATATATAAAAAATTATTATTTGAAAATCATTTTAATTCATTTTATTTTAGTTATTGTTCAAATTTATTTTCTTTAATATATTTAAAAGAGAAACTAAAGTATTTTTAGATAAAGTAAATATAATGTGATAAAACTGATATAATAATATTATTATTATTGCAATAAACGATGTTATAGTCTGTTATTAATTTCCAATAACTCTCTTAATTCTTTTGAAAATAAAAATCTTAAAAATCGGACCACTTCTACCTAGAGGAGCTAAAAAAAAGTAACTACAAATGATTATTTTTATATCATACGTAACTCTACCATAGGAAAATCAATCGTCGTCTGCAATTAATTGCTCATATTTCTAATAACTTAGTTCACGACACTTTTTAGTAACAAGAATTCGAATTACGAGTTCTTATCATCGCTATTTCTGATTATTAAATAAAATAATAAGGATATAGACTGGAAATTTTGAAAAGAAGGCGTCAGTTAGAGTGTTGAATGAAGCTTCACCTTTCGTTGCAAGTTGAAAGGCCTCGATTCTCTGTCGAAGGGACTTTGGTTCGAATTCCAGAGTGAACACGTTTCTTTGCCTTCCATTTATAGATCTCTCGCTTATATTAGGTAGAAAAGGCACAAGTTTATATATATAAACGAAGCTCTTTACCAGTGTAAATATCTCAGAAGACTAAGTTTTCAGAACAGGAAGGAGGAATTACTATCAAAATCGAACGCATCCTACTTGTTAATTAATTAAGTCACTGTCTGCCCACAGTATCATATTTAGTCTGTAATTAAGTTAATTTGGAGTAGAAATTCCATCTTAATTAAGAAGAAATAAATATATCTATCATAAATGAGTTAGAAGGTTGAAGGAAGAAGAAAACATCGAAAATTTTCAAAGCGAATTCAGAGTCAGAGGGTTTGAGTAAATCATTCAGCTTTTGAAGAAGGAAAGAAACCTGTATAGTAGAACCATCAAATAAGACCAAGAAGAAGGAAGGAGAAAGAGAAATTGATAAATGATACAATTTCTGCAGTCAGAAGGATAGCGAAAATGAACCAGAAAGATTCAGGAAAGAACGATAAGGGTACACGAGCTTTCAGAACAGTGACGAAGGGGGTTGACTGCTTCTGCATGTTTGACAAATAACATAAGAATAGATGAAAAAGGTTAGAATAAATTAAGAAATTAGAAAACTTTCAGTTCTGCAGTTGTATCAAATAGTTCAAAAGAAAATAATAATAATAATAATAATAATAATAATAATAATAATAATAATAATAATAATAAATAATTAATAATAATATATATAATAATATATAATTATATATATTATATATATATATATATATATAATAATAATAATAATATATACATATATATTCTCTGTCCATCAAAAGCCGACATGAACCGATACACGACCCTTGAAGGTGTTAAAAATAGAAGAAGGAAGAGTGCTTCTATGCAAGAATGAGCATAGCAGTTAAGTCAGGGGTCAGAGAATTAGACAGAAAAGCATGAGACTGTGTAGATAGAATAATAACACCAGCTCACTTCAGTGGAGGAGGTATGCGACCAGTGAGTAATAATAGAGTGAAACAGCAGCTAGTGTGAAAGACGGATCCGTGAAAACAGAAGAATTGATGAAGTGAAAAGCCTTAGACTCCACCCTTCAAGAATAGCTATGTGAGTGAAATAACCCCCAGATATGGGACGCATACTCCTTGCAAGCGCGAACCATGCTCTTGCACAGAGAATGCTACTGGGTAGATCTGAAGAAATTCTATGGACGCATTTGAATACCTAACTTCTTAGAAGCTTGTGAGGGACATAATGTGATCCTCCCAAGAAAGATCTCTAGTAAAAGAAACTTTCAGAATATGAAGGACAGACGAAGATTTGAGTTGGATGTTTTCAAAGTTGTTTGGAAGACTATGTCGAGTGGAGAGAAGAAGAAACCGAGATTTTGGTGCTTTGAAAACAATCATATTTTCTCTGCTGCAATTAGAAATACTATAGAAATATCCGTGGTCAGTTTCACCAAGCCGTTCTATCTTAGCTCCAAGTTGTCCTATCCTAGCACAGCAAGGCGTCCTATCCTAGCATCATATATATATATATGTAATCGAATAGGGAATGAAGTAGTAGGTCAATAAAGAAAAATCGAAAAAGAGTTGGTGATAGAACAAAAATCTTACGAAAATCAGTACTGATAGTTTTAAAAGATGGACGATTGCCATCTATAACAAAGGATATTCAAAATGACTGGGAAAGAAATCAGAGAGGAAGATTACAGAGAGAGAAAGATAGATACAGAAAGATTGAAGCTTAGAAATCAAAGTTTTGTGCCAGACCACTATCGAAAGATTTTGGTGTTTCTAACCCCACATACAGCAAAAGATTCACTAAAAATGTAAAGAAAACTTAGAAAGAGTCAGAGAGATGAGAAAGAAAATCACTGCCAAGCGTTCTTACACTGGTAATGAGAGAATATGAAAGAATTTAAATGTTTACAAATCTTCCTGCTAAGGATAGATCTATGAAAAGACTTAGAAAAGAACCGAGGTTAAAGTTATACGAAGAATAGTTCACCTTTTTTTGGCACAAGTCGTACGTAGATACATGTAGATACAAAACTATGCATCCATACCCACAAATTCAGCATTATATTATATATATATATAATATAATATATATATATATATATATATATATATATATATATATATATATATATATATATATATATATAATATATATATATATATATATATATATATATATATATATATATATATATATATATATATATATATATATATATATATATATATATATATATATATATATATATATATATATATATATATATATATATAATATATATATATATATATATATATATATATATATATATTATTTTTATATTATGCAAGTTTCCCATTGAAATTAAAAATTAACCATTTTCTTTCTTGGTCAATGTTAAGGGGAAACTATCTTATAAAACGTAAAACATTTATTTTATCTCCAAAAAAAAAAAAAAAAAAAAAAAAAAAAAAAAAGAAAGAAAGGAAAGAAAAGAAAAGGAAAAAATAAATTAAATATTAATGTAATTTTAAATGAAAAATCTAGTTTATGAACCAGTTTAATTAATACAAGAGCGTGAGGAAAATATCTAGCTTAATAAGGCTATTCAAAGCTGTTTTGTGACTAACACAGTCTAAATGAAGACATTGAATAATATTAGAAGTGTGAAAACATTTAATTGAGAAATAATGATCATAGTACAAAATTGATGTGTTTAATTAATTTCCATGTCAGTTATGAAACAGAAATATAAGAAAATAAGTAAAAGTTTAGGGTGTTGTTCCACGGAATTAATCGTGACGTCCAGCTTAAAGCCAGCTGCAGCGAAAATATTTAAGCCGTTTTCTATTCGTTCATAAACTTCTTAAAAATTTAGATGCGCCATTTTCGTAAGGGAGTTTTTAGACCTTATTTAGAACATCTTACAATTTTTACAATAGAACCGTTTTCCAAAATTTTCTAAAATATATGTTTTCGAGTCAGCTGATTCCAATTCAATATGGAGGTTGGGTTCTCAAAATATTCTGTTGTAAGAGAAATTGTAAGCAGCCAAAAGAAGATAATAATAAAGTCTGTTGTTGACAATTTAAGAAGAAAACGTTACTGAAGAAAATATTTTCTAATAGGCTTAATTATACCGATTACATATGCAACCTACTAATTTATACACACTCTAGAAAACCACAATATAATTTAACACATTTATTAATATAAATTGTAAAAATTTATATAAAATGACACATAAACATTGAAATTCAAATAGAAGCTACGAAAATGGGTTTCTTTACATTTAAATTTTTAGGAGGAATTTAGATGATGACGTCATTTTCCCGCGAAAATTATAGAGTTTTCGCGTCTAAAGTGACGAATAGAACGACTGTTTTTCTCCTAAATTTTTAGGAAACAAAATATTTAGTAAAAAAGTGGACGAATAATAAAACTGCTTTAGTGGAATCTTTGATTTTCGTAGGACACTTCGCTGTAGCAATTGTCAGCAGATTTATATAAACAAACGTAAATATATAATTTAAAATCTAATTTAATCAGTCATTTAATTAATTTAAGCAATCTCTTAATTTAATTAATATCATGAAGGCCATATGAAGATATAAGATAACGTTTGAGTCAAACGAAGATTTTAAAAAGACTTTGACGGCAGCCATGATTAAAAATATTGGAACCAAACGAAATTCCGAATAACTGAAAATAATTAATTCGCTTCTTTTAAAACAAATTAATGATCCGAAAATGCTAAAGTAATTATATATAATAATTTGCATACAAATATATCTGAGTAAAAATATTTACGACAGGTATGTATTCTAAAATGTCTTTACGTAGCCCCTCCATGTTTATTTGCATCACGTGATTATTCAAGATTGCGTCAGCATTTATCAGAGACAAAAATTTCTATCTTCAATTTTCGCTGCGGCGAGCAGAAAATTACTGCAGCAAAGCTCGTGGGACACGATTCATGGAACATTTCACTTTATGAATCTTCAAGATCTTTAAATAATCTTGACCGTGGAACCCTATAGTATCCTGTGGTCGAACCTAAAATTAAAATGAATTATGCTTTTAACAACATAAGGATACAGTAATTATCTTGAGAAAATTTTTAAATTTGCTGCAGCGAGATATACATCCTCTAATTTTGGCACGTTCCGCGAAAATCTAGCAATACATCCCACTGCAGCGAGATCTTGACGAAATCCATGTTTCTTGATTTATCGTGGAACGTTATAGAATAAAAATAAATGTCACCCAACACATATAAACAAATGTAATTATAGTTATTAACTAATTTAATAAATCAAATAAACTTATCAGCATCAGTAAATCTATAAGTTAAGAAATAAAATAAAACCTATGAGGCAAAAAAAAATATATTTTTAGAAGATTTTGTATATACTCGTATAGTACGATTAAATCTCATTTTCGGAAGGCAGCGTAAGAAAAAAAATAATAAAGCAGTTAACCCTTGACAGATGTTTAAGAAGCGTGTAAATATTTAATCGTCGTTTTTTTTTTTTTTTTTTTTTTTTTTTTTTTTTTTTTTTTTTTTTTTTTTTTTTTTTTTTTTTTTTTTTTTTTTTTTTTTTTTTTTTATTTTTTAATTAATATTTATATATAATATATATATTATATATATATATATATAATATATATATATATATATATATATATATATATATATATATATATATATATATATATATATATATATATATATATATATATATATATAATTTAGTAATTTTTTTTATTATTCACCACTACTCACTGGTCGGGGGATACAGGACAGTATCCCCTTTGACGTATGTTCGTGTGCCATACATTTACATAAAAACAAATAGATTGCAGCTCCTAATTTTAATACCAGTTTTTTTAATTAAATAATTCATTTTTAAGTTGAAAGGAGTACTAAATTTCTAAAGTTAAAATTTCAACGTAACTGGTAAAGATAACCCAACCAAACCTAACCCAACCTAACCTAACCTGACCTAACCTGACGTAAGCTGTCAGAAAGCACAATTTAAGTGAATCACATAGTGTTTATCTAAGGCAAAAGCTGAGTAAGTTGTAGAGGAGCAACATTTCCTTCAACGAATCAGAAAAAAAGATACTTAAGCAACTTGAGCAACTATAGGTAAGATCAGTATTTCTTTTTTAATATTAAAAGAGGTTCGTTTTAATTTAATTTTCCTTTGTTGCATATACAGAATTTCAAAGTGGGCCATTTTTTTTACTCTTTTCTGAGGCGTAAAGGCCTGTTTAAGATTCAGACGAGGTTCATTAATTAGCAACATCTGGGTATATATATATATATATATATATATATATATATATATATATATATATATATATATATATATATATTATATATATATATATATAATATATATATATATATATATATATATATATATATATATATATATATATATATTATATATATATATATATATATATATACATATATATATCACTTGGTGGGCAAATGCCAGAGGGAAACAAATTTCCATGAGAGTTCGGAAAATACTGGAAATCTGGTCAAGTCAAAGCCCGACATGTTTCGATTCACGGCGTTTGAAGGTGTGTAAGTTAAAGAAAGTTGAGAAAACAGATAATAGTGTGTTCCAGACTTTACCAGTAGAGTACATGTAAGACTGAGCATAGCAGTTAAGTCAGGGGTCAGAGAGTTGGGAAGAAAAAGGATGAATCTGTGTAGAAAGGCGTGTCGCATGAGCCCTTCTCAATGGAGGAAGTATGCGACGGGAGAATTCAGAAGAAGAGTATCCATTGTAATAGCGATAGTATAAAGAGAGTGATACAACAATTCGACGGGCAGAAAGAAACTGAAAAGAATTTGTGAGAGCGGAAGAGTAAGATAAGACGAAAAACTCTAGACTCCACCTTTTCAAGAAGAGCTGAATAAGTGGAACCAACGCAGATATGTGAAGCGTACTCCATACATAGACGAACAACACCCTTTATTAAGAACAAACAACTGTGATGGGGAGAAGAAATTATTAAGGTGGCTCAGAACACCCAACCTCTTAGAAGCTTATTTAGAAAGAAAAATAATGTAAACTTTCCAAGAAAGATCACGAGAAAAAAATACAACGAGAATATTAAGAACAGATAAAGGTTTGAGTTTTGTGTTTTTGAAGAAGATATCGTAGTTGTGTGGAAAATTGCGTCGAGTAGAGAGATGGAGGAACTAAGATTTTGAGACATTGAAAACAACCGTTTTTTCTCTGTTCCAATTTGAAATACGTGAAAGATCAGAGGGTAGTCGCTCCAAGGCTGCTTTCCTTTCGCCAATTAATTGCTATTGAGAGGGACGTCTTTCAAATTGAAAGGAATAATGAAGAGTGGAGTCATTGGCATAGTAGTGGATAAGTAAAGAAATAATAGAGAAGATTATTAACGAAATGTAGAAAAAGTGTTGGGGATGGGACAGATCCTTGAGGAACACTACTATTAATAAATTTAAAAGATGAACGATGGCTATCTATAGCAGCTGCTACAGAACGACCGGAAAAGAAATCAGAGAGAACACAGAGGAAAGAATAAGTTCCGAATGAGAAGTTTGAAATCAAACCTTTCTTCCGAACTGTACCGAAATCTATCGATATGTCCAGCGCGACAGCAAAATATTTACCAAAATGTTCAAGAGCGGAGTACCAAGAGTGAAAGAGAAGGAAAAGATGATCACCAGTAGAGCGTTTCTTACGAAAGCCAAACTGTCGATCAGAGATAAGGTCTGAAGAATTGAGATGTTTTGAAATCTTCCTGTTAAGGATAGATTCGAAAACTTTAGAAAGAACGTAGGTTAAAGAAGTGGGACGGTAGCTAGAGGGTTGAGAGGGGTCCCACTTTTTCGACACAGGTTGAATGAGCTCACGTTTCCAGCAAGAAGGAAAGGTTAAAGTAGAAAGACAAAGATGAAATAGTTTACCAAGGCAGGTGCAAGCTCGGAAGCACAAGTTTTGAGAACCACAGGAGGGATACCATCATGACAGTACGCCTTCTTAGTGTTAAACTCTGAGAGAACAGAAATGACGTCTTTTGAAGAAATTACAAATTTAGGCATAAATGAGTTGGGGGGTTGGGGGTGGAGTAATAGCTCTGGAATCGCCTAAAGTTTAATTAGAGGCAAAATTTGAACAAAGAGTTGAGCCTTAGTAGAAGGCAAAATGGCAGTTGTGCAATCAGAAGATACTAAAGGAGTGTAAGAAGAAGAAGCAAAGTTGGACTTGACTTTTTTTTGAAAAATGCCAGAAAGGGATGGAGGAGGAGGAACCCAAAAGATTATTGCATTTTCTACGTAGAAATGATTTTTTGATTCCGAGATGAAATATAAGTTGAATAAGTTTCTGGAATTTGAATACGACAGTAATACCTAAAGGCAGAATCCCTGCGGCGAATATCACGAGAAAAAGCATGCAGAGTTAAACAAAGGTTATTTTTGCTTTGTAGATAGGAAAAAATATGGAATGTACACCTCCATGCCAGATAGAAACACATCAGCTATGCGTTCTGCATATTCGTAGGGACCCTTCCCATGAAAACAATAATCATTCCATGGGAAATCAGAGTAGTACGACAGCAAGTCAGACCAACTAGCGGCTCCGAAGTGCCAGAAACCTTTCCTTACCGAAGGCTGGGGACGTTCTTGCGGAAGACTTGAAGAGACAGGACAAGATACAGAAATAAGAAGGTGATCGGATGAACCCAGAAGAGGAAAGAGTTTAATAGTGTAAGGAGAAAGATAAGAAGTTAAGGAAAACAGTTTATTTTTGGATTTATCACCAAGACGGTCGGGGATATGGGTAGGAAGTTGCATCAACTGCTCAAGGTTGTTCTGGGTAGAAAAGTGGTACACTGCAAAAATTGTCCTAACGAATCGTTGAGACAAGTGGCAAAAAATGTAACGGCAAAATTTTCAATAGAGAAAAGACATGTTAACCATAAGAAAGTCGCTTCACCTATTAATTTTCTAATAAGAAAATAACTAAAAAAAATTTTTGTTTTTTTTTTTATTATATATATATTTATATATATATATATATATATATATATATATATATATATATATATATATATATATATATATAATATATAATATATATATATATATATATATATATATATATATATATATATATATATATATATATATATATATATATATATATATATATAATATATATATATATATATATATATATATATATATATATATATATATATATATATATATATATTACTTACCTTAGCATAGATTTTTAGGTTTAGGTTGGGTTCCAATACAAATATTGTCGAGTCCGAGTCCGAGTCCGAGTCCGAGTCCGAGTCCGAATCCGAATCTGAGTCCAAGTCAAAAGAAATTATCGAGTCCAAATTTAAATCCAAGTCTGAGTCTGTCTGAGTCCAAGTCAAAAGAAATTCAAAACAAAGGATCTGTCCTATCCCAACACTTTTCTACTTTTCATTAATGACTTTCTCAATTTTTTTCATTGCTTATCCACTCCTATATCGATGACTCCACCCTTCATTACAACTATCAACTTTAAAGACTCTTTTTCCAATAACAATTAATTGGCATAAGAAGGGTGGCTTTGGAGCAGATAATCTCTGATCTTCCTCATATTTCAAATTGGAACAGAGAAAATATGGTTGTTTTCAATACCTCAAAAACTCAGTTCCTCAATCTCTCTTCCACACAACTATGACATCTTCGAAAACACAGAACTCAAACCTTCATCTGTCTTTAATATTCTCGTTGCTTCTCGTGATCTTTCTTAGAAAGATCACATTATTTCACTTTCTACACAAGCTTCTATAAGAGGTGGGTGTTCTGAGGTGCCTTTGTAATTTCTTCTCGCCACCTTAGGTTAATTACTCTTGCTCTTTATAGGGGTGTTGTTAGCGCCTGTATGGAGTACGCCTCATACATTTGGTTTAGTTTCACTTATACAGTTGTCCTAGAAAAGGTAGAGTCTATGGCGTTTTGTTTTATCAACTCTTCTGCTCTCGCTAATTCTCTCCAGTCTCTTTCTACCCGTTGAATTGTTGGTTTCAATCTCGCTATACTATGCTATTACAATAGACACTGTTCATCTGAACTCTCCTGTCGCATACCTTCTCCATTGAGAAAGGCTCGTGCGAAACGCCTTTCTTTCCATAGTCTAATCCTTTCTCTGTTCAACTTTTTGACCCCAGATTTAACAGCTATGCTCAATTTTACATGTACTCTACTGGTAAAGTCTGGAACACACTCCCCTTATCTGTTTTCGTAACTTCCTTTGACTTATAAAAATCTCCAAACGCTGTGTATCGGACATGTTAGCCTTTAACTTATCAGATTTCCGGTATTTCTCCAACTCCTGTGGAAATTAGTAGCCTCTGGTCTTTGCCCACCAGAGGTGATATATTATATATATATATATATATATATATATATATATATATATATATAATATATATATATATATTATATATATATATATATATATGGAACAATGGTAGGCTCTGGCCTTTGCCCACCAGAGGAGAAATAAAAAAAAAAAAAAAAAAAAATATATATATATAAATATATATATATATATATAATATATATATATATAATTATATAATATATATATATATATATATATATATAATATATATATTCCTAAAATTATGTTCCTTAACAATAGGAAAAAACGTAAGACAATAACGGGGTAACAAATAGAAAAAAAATATATGAAAAAAACTTTCGATCCCCCCCTCTCCCCTCCCCCCCTCCCCCTAGATCTAATTCAAGGTTGTTACTTTTCTGATTCCTGCAATAAAGATTCCGGGCGTAGGGATCGAAGGATGGTTTCTTTTTAATTTTTGTATTTATTTTTATTAAGTAAATATAATGTAGTGATATTTTGATTTTTAACTATAATATATATATATTATATATATATATATATATATATATATATATATATATATATATATATATATATATATATATATATATATATATATATATATATATATATATATATATATATATATTATATATATATATATATATATATATATATATATATATATATATATATATATATATATATATATATATATATATATATATATATATATATATATATATTATATAATATATATATTATATATATATATATTATATATATTTATTTACTTTTTTATTTATTATATTCATTTCATATTTGTTGTAAATTTTTGGAAGCGGTTCACCCTGGTATGGAGTACGCGTTGAATTTTTGATTCGATTACTTGAAGGAGTCTAACGTTTATCCACTCACCCACTATAAATACACTGCAAAAATTGTCCTAACGAATCGTTGGGACTTTGCAAAAATATCCCAACAAATTTTTTTTTTTTAGTTATTTTCTTATTAGAAAATAAATCGGTGAAGCGACTTTCTTATGCTTAACATGTCTTTTCTCTATTGAAAATTTTACTGTGACATTTTTGCCACTTGTCCCAACGATTCGTTAGGACAATTTTTGCAGTATACAAATTGCTGAAATTATTTTATAATATTATCACAATTACAGTGGCTATATTATACTTAAGTTTTTATTCGCATTCATCCTTCGTTGAGGAAGGCTTGTACAGTTATTCAATTTTCTAAGTACAGATTTGCATACTATGCTCATTCTCCCTTCTCAATAAATTTGTATGTTCTTTTTATAGTTAAATAATTTAAATGTCGACCATTGACCTAGATATTGACATTCTATATATTTTATATAATATATATATATATATATATATATATATATATATATATATATATATATATATATATATATATATATATATATATATATATATATATATATATATATATATATATATATATATATATATATATATATATATATTAACCAAAAATGAAAATATTTTTCTTATACTTTAGTTTAAGTTGGCAGAAGAGTTTTTTATTATATTGAAAGAAAAAATTAAAATATCTGTTTGTCTCGTGAAGAGCCATTCTTGCTCCCTTCTTAGTCTTATTTCTTGCGCTTTTGTCATTATTTTTCTTTTTCTTTTTGTCTTTTTATTTTTTTTAAAGGCTTGAGGGGGTACCAGGCGTAACGAGAGAACCATTGCGCATCGCGTTTCTCATTTACCAGCCAATGATGCAAAACTTTGGTATAAAAGGGAGTGTTGACAAGAGAACAATGCTGAATGTAACATGTTATTGGCGAACAAAAGAAATGGGCGGGGCATGAATAAATGTGGGAGGTCCTTTCAAGGGGAAAAAATCAATATTGTCAATATACGTTTAGCGCTTGAATGTCTAACGTAGATACGGAATTCTAAATCGTACGTTTTGTGAAGAGGATAGAAGAGTGTCTCTCTAACTGTCCTCTACTCTCACTCCTCTCCCTTAACCCTCTCCTACTCTGTTAGTCTGTCTGTCTCTCATTATTACTGCAATCGACCACTCACTCTGAACAAGTAATCAAAAATTTTGTCAATTCATCTCTCTAATTGGAAAATTATTTCTCTCCAGAAATAGATTTTTAAATCTTTGTAAAAGAACCGTCACTACCCCACTACTACACGTGTATATAAAGTTTTGATAGTTTCTTACCTAACCTAACCTAACGCAACATAACCTAACCCAACCTAACCTAACCCAACGCAACCTAACCTAACCCAACCCAACCTAACCAAACCCAACCTAACCTAACCTAACTTAACACAACCCAACCTAACCTAACTACAACTTTTTATATAGAGATTCTGTATACATAAACTTACAATACACTAGCCATATTTTCACAGGGTATTCACCCCATTATATTGATGACGATTAAAATTTTGAAGGTGCAGTTTTTTGGGTTCATGTGAATAGTATGAAGAAATATTTGTGAAAATAATTATATATAACATTTTAAACTCTTCCCTTCAGGTTATTATTATTATTATTATTATTATTATTATTATTATTATTATTATTATTATTATTATTATTATTATTATTATTATTATTATTATTATTATTAATTTTTTAATTATTTTTCGGGTTTTCTACTAATAGTTATTAAAAATTTTCATTTTTTTAAAAATAATAAAGAGAGAGAGAGAGAGAGAGAGAGAGAGAGAGAGAGAGAGAGAGAGAGAGAGAAGAGATAGATAAATAGATAGATAGATAGATAGATAGATAGATAGAGAGAGAGAGAGAGAGAGAGAGAGAGAGAGAGAGAGAGAGAGAGAGAGAGAGAGAGGAGAGAGAGAGAGAGAGAGAGAGAGAGAGAACATTTACTCACGAGGTATAAATACTTGTACCATTCTTTGAGACTCTATATAGACTTACATTTATTCTATAGGCTAGATAGATCTAAATGAAATTTCATCTTCAAATCTATAAAAACCAAATTGTTTTCATTTTTGAAATTTATTTAAATTTTTTTAATTATATATATTATAATTAAAATATTTAGTTCATGAATGGTAGTATTAAATTCAGTACTTTTTGTGCGTGTTTGTCTTCTTAACATTCACTAATCATCGAGGTTTATCATTCTCAAAGTTCACTGATTTTGTGAATGATATCATTTTTATATGTTTTATAAAACATTCAGTTCATCATTGAAGGTGCTAAATTCAGACGTTTTGTGCATATCTGTTTTAATATTCCCTAATTTCTGAGGTTTATCATTCTCGAAGTTTACTGATATTTGAATGATATCATTTTCATTGGTGTTCTTTTATTATATATGTAACTGAAGGAAAGTTCATTTTTAGGTGGTCTCTATATGTAAAACATTCAATTCATCAATGACCTTGTTAAATTCTGTGGGTTTTGATGCTTGTATATTTTCTTAACATTCACTAATCTCCGAAGTCTTTCATTATGTAGGTTCACTGATCTGTGAATGATATTATTTTCATAAGCTTTCTTTTATCTGTATCTAATATTTCAATGCACATTCACTTTTTTTTTTGGAATGGTATCATTCTCCTTTATATATACCTATATAAATGATTTGACTAAGCCATCTCATTTAAACATTCACTTATTTTTATTGACATTATTCACTTGTATATTTTGTTAAAATTTATTATTCACGTATAAACATTCGCTGATTACAAGCGACTGATAATAATAATAATAATAATAATAATAATAATAATAATAATAATAATAATAATAATGATGATGATGATGATAATTATAATAATAATGGTAATATTATTATTATTGGTTTGTTATCATTCGCATGTCAAGTCCAGATTTTCTATTTGTAATTAATATAATTCTAGGTATTAACATTCATTGATTATTAAATAGAGTTATTCACATGTGATCTTTTTTTCTGATTTAACATTCACATATATGATTGTAATTTTTTTTATCTATATAGCCTAATTTTTTAAAACATTCATTGATGATTTGAATGATTTTATATTCAACACATGATTATTTTTTATTTATGATTATCATTCACATGTGAATGTAATATTTTTATCTGTTTGTGACTATAATATAGGTTATTTTTTTAACATTCATTGATTATTAAATGATAATATTCATATGTGATTTTTTTTTTATTTGTAAATATCATTAAAAAATGAATGATATTTTTTTTTATCTATTTATAACTAAAATAATTTTTTTTAACATTCATTGATTATTAAATATTATTCACATGTGATTTTTTTTATTTGTGACTATCATTCACAAACAAACATTCACTAATTTTTATTGACATTATTCTCATGTGTGTGTGTGAACATTCTTTTGATTTGTAACTAATATTCTCAAATAAACTTTCAATAATTTCTTGACTAAAATTATTCATTTGAATTATTATTATTATTATATTATTATTATTATTATTATTATTATTATTATTATTATTATTATATTAGTATTATTATTATTATTTTTCATTACTATTATCATTATTGTTATTATTATTATTATTATTATTATTATATTATTATTATTATTATTATTATTATTATTATTATTATTATTATTATTCTTATTATTATTATTATTATTATTATTATTATTATTATTATTATTAGTTTATTATTATGCTATTATTATTATTATTGTTATTATTATTATTATTATTATTATTATTATTATTAAAAATATTAGTTTTAATAAAAAAATAATTAAAAATATAAATAATACAAAATAGTAAGAAAAATAATAAATGATATCAAATTAACCTTCATGTTCATTTTTTTTTTCTTTTGGCTAATTTACTTTTTTTTATTGAATTGAAAATAATTTTTCAATCATTTTCAGTCATTTTTAATTCATTTCCAATCGTTTTCATTCATTTTCAATTTCTTTTCATACATTTTAAATCAATTTTCAATCATTTTCATTCATTTTCAATTGTTTTTCAATCATTTTTAATCATATTCATTCATTTTCAATCATTTTAAAATAATTTTTAATCGTTTTTAATCATTTTCAATCATTTTCATTCATTGTAAAATAATTTTCAATCATTTTCATTAATTTTCAATAATTTTAAAGTAATTTTCAATCGTTTTTCAATCATTTTCATTCATTTTCAATCATTTTAAAATAATTTCCAATCGTTTTTCAATCATTTTCTATCATTTTCATTCATTCATTTTTCATCCATTCTCATTCATTTTTCTAAGCTAGTGTCAGAACCATTTTTTTATAGTTTTAAAAATATATTTATTTGTTTTTAGTGCGATCATTTCGATCATCATCAGACAAAGCCAAATTATTGTTAAATTAACATTGTTATTTTACATAAAATAACATAAAATTAAACATAAATAACAAATATATAAAATAACATTAACTGATATTAAATAAAAATAACATAAAATAGCGCTAAATAATTCATTACATTTATGTTGTTATTCGGTGTTAATAACACATTTAGTAAATATTACGCGTTAAAAGAATTTAATAAATAATTAACTAGTTTTTGCGTTTATAACACATGTTAAAATATTATGTGTTGATTTGGTGTTAATAACACATTTAATAAATATTATGCATTAAAAACAATTTAATAAATATTTAAGCATAGTTTTTATGTTCATAATACATATAAAATCCTATATGTTATTCGATGTTCATAACACATTTAATAAATATTATGCGTTAAAAGAATTTAATAAATACTTATCTAGTTTTTGCTTTCATACTACATGTTAAACTATTATGTGTTAATCTGGTGCTAATAACACCTTTAATAAATATTATGTGTTAAAAACATTTAATAAATATTTAACTAGTTTTTGCGTTCATGAAATATGTAAAATTTTATGCGTTATTTTATGCGTTTATAACATATTTGTGATGGTAATCAAAATAACGCTTAAACTATTAAAATGTAAACAATATATATATATGAAGTATTTTATGGTTATATTATTATTATTATTATTATTATTATTATTATTATTATTATTATTATTATTATTATTATTATTATTATTATTATTATTATTATTATTATTATTATTATTATTATTATTATTATTATTATTATTATTATTATTATTATTATTATTATTATTACATTATTAATAATTATTATTATTTTATTTTGGCCTATTATTATTATTACTATTTCTTGATCTGAAACAAATATAATTAACTTTTTCAGATCAGCTGATTAGAATTAGATATTATTCATTTTTCTCTGAGAATATGACGTCATAATGAGCTATTGACGTCATAATGAGCGAATGACGTCATGTTTTGAACATGATTGCATATTAACAAATTCATATGCGTCGCTTGATTTATGCATATATCATTCCTAAATACATTTATTCATCATTTACTCATTTATTTTCATCCCTTGATTTATGATTATTCTATTTATGAGTATTTTATGAGTATTTTATGAGTATTTTATGAGTATTCTATGAGTATTTATGAGTATTTTATGAGTATTTTATGAGTATTCTATGAGTATTTTATGAGTATTCTATGAGTATTTTATGAGTATTCTATGAGTATTTTATGAGTATTCTATGAGTTACAGATGAGTAAATATATTTAAGAATGATATTATTCTTAAATATATTTACTCATTTTTGACTCATTCATATTCATCGCATGATCTATGAGTATACATTATTCTCTATAATGCAATTATTTACTCACCTTTTACTCATATTTGACTCATTCATATTCATCGCATGATCCATGAGTGTAATATAATTCTCAAATATATTTTCTCATCATTTTCTTATTCATATTCATCTCAGGCCCTATGAATATTTAATCATTCTCAAATATATTTTCTCATCATTTTCTTATTCATATTCGTCTCAGGCCCTTTGAGTATATTTAATCATTCTCAAATATATTTTCTCATCATTTTCTTATTCATATTCATCTCTAGCCCTATGAATATTTAATCATTCTCAAATATATTTTCTCATCATTTTCTTATTCATATTCATCTCTAGCCCTATGAATATTTAATCATTCTCAAATATATTGACTAATCTTTAATAAATCATATTCATCACATGAACAATGAGTATTCTATCGTTCTCAAATGCATTCACTCATCATTCTATATTAAATGAATGACGACCTTTATTGTATCAAAATGAGGAAAAAGATTTTACCAATCACCAAGTATTAATTTCAATTATAAATGTATGCAAGCTATATACCCAAGTGCTGGTTTGATTCATCGAGGAGACAGGTTTCCATAAGTCATCACTATTACTACAGAATATCCATCATATATATATATATATATATATATATATATATATATATATATATATATATATATATATATATATATATATATATATATATATATATATATATATATATATATATATATATATTAGTAAATAAGAATAACTTATGGAACGAAATGAAAATGTGCCTCCTTGATGAATCGAACCAGTACCAATTGGCATTCGAATTTAGAAAACTTCCTCTATAGGAAACATTATTCTTGTTTCTACGAAACTACTTCAACACTTCGTTTTATTAGACTTCTGAAGTGAAAACAACAGATTTCCACGCGAAAAACAATAACGCCTAAATTAAGTTAAAAGCCGACATGTCCCAATATTCAATATTGAAAGAGTAAATCAAAGGAATATTTAAAGGCGGGGGAGGTAGTTATTCAAAACCTTACCATAGAATTGACTGAATGTTAATTCTGCGGTAGGAAGGAAGAAATAAGAGAATGAGCACAGCAGTTAACTATGAGGTTAGAGAGACGAGAGAATGAGCACAGTAGTAACTATGAGGCTAGAGAGACGAGATAATAAGCACATCAGTTAACTCTATGGTTAAAGAGACGAGAGAATGAGCATATCAGTTGACTATGAGGTTAGAGAGACGAGAGAATGAGTACATATCAGTTAACTACAAGGTTAGAGAGACGAGAGAATGAACACAGCAGTTAACTCTGTAGTTAGAAAGACAAGAGAATGAACACAGCAGTTAACTCTATGGTTAAAGAGACGAGAGAATGAGCACAGCAGTTAACTGTATGGTTAAAGAGACGAGAGAATGAGCACAGCATTTAACTCTATAGTTAAAGAGACGAGAAAATAAACACAGCAGGTAACTTTATGGTTAGAGAGACGAGATAATGAACACAGCAGTTAACTATGAGGTTAGAGAGTAGAAAGAAAGGGCACAACAGTTAACTCTATGGTTAAAGAGACAAGAGAATGAGCACACCAATTAACTATGAGGTTAGAGAGACGAGAGAATGAACATAGCAGTTAACTCTATGGTTAGAGAGACAAGAGAATGAGCATAGCAGTTAACTCTATGGTTAGAGAGACGAGAGAATGAGCACAGCAGTTATCTCTTCAATCAGATAAATGAGAGAATGAGCACAGAAGTTAACCTTACGGTTAAGAGAATTAACTTGAAGAAGAATAACATTATTACGAAGACGAGTCATAGTGATTAAGTGATAGGTATATAAGGAGGAAATCTGAGGAGCTTCACCAGCCTGAATTAGGCCTAACAGGACTGACGTAACCTTACTTATTTCTAAAAAAAAAAACTCTACCCAATCCGCCATAGTCCTAACCGAACTTACCCTAACCCTGACCTAGGTCTAACCGAACTTGATTTAACTCGATCAAGGATTAACTGGACTTAACCTGATAACGACACTTTACCTAAATAAATCTAAGATAAATGAGAAATAACCTTTTCTGACATAATCCTAATTGGCCTTACTAGACCTAACTCGACCTAGGCTTAATGGAAAATGACCATATCCTGACCTAGATCTAACAAGACCTTAGATAAACGTGGGTAAATTTCCTTCCATTTTTCTAAGATATATATATATATATATATATATATATATAATATATATATATATATATATATATATATATATATATATATATATATATATATATATATATATATATATATATATATATATATGCAACAATATAGGACTTAGGAGTAATGATCTGACCCTCTTGATCCCTCCTCCAAATTACAACCATAGAATAGAGGCTGAGAAAGGAAAACTCGGGAGGAAAAAGAGGGGAAGTGGGGGAAGGGGAGGGGAGAGGGAGGTTGACTCGGGTCAAGGAAAGGTAGGTTGGTCTCATCAGTAAGAGGGGAGAATGAGAAAAAGGAAATTTTGTGAATTAGAAGGGAAAAAGGGGAATTCACCGTGAGGGCAAGACTTCTGAAGAAGAAGAAGAAGAAGAAGAAAATGAAAAAGTTTAGAAGAAAATGAAGAAGAAGAAGAAGAAGACGTCGAAGAAGTTGAAGAAAATGAAAAAAGAAAGAAAAGAATGAAAAGGCAGAGAAAAAAATGAAAGAGATTTTCGAATGATAAATTAAAAAATGTTAGAGAAGTGGTGAATGTATGGAAGCGATGAAGGAGAAAGAGATAGAAGATAGAAAGAATAAGAGAGGGAAGGAGGAAAGAAAAAAGAGGAAGAGAGGGAAGGAGGAAAGAAACAGAGAAAAAAAGAGGAAATAAGGA
>SEYY01013949.1:70000-82500 GCA_009176605.1 Armadillidium nasatum | reverse complement strand
TGAATTGAAACTCTGGACAGATCTATTGCCTTTAGTTCAAACCAACAAGAATAATGGCCTACCAAATAAAATATTTTCTATGCTTTTCACACAACTGCCTTTTACAAGTTTAAAATTCTCTCTCTCTCTCTCTTCTTTTTTGTCTCTCTGTCCACTCTATCACCTTTCTCTCTCTCTCTGTCCTCTCTATCTCCTTTCTCTCTCTCTCTTCTTTTTTGTCTCTGTCCACTCTCTCTCTCTCTCTCTCTCTCTCTCTCTCTCTCTCTCTCTCTCTCTCTCTCTCTCTCTCTCTCTCTCTCTCTCTCTCTCTCTCTCTCTCTCTCTCTGTCCACTCTATCTCCTCTTCTCTCTTCTCTCTCTTCTCTTCTTTTTTGTCTCTCTGTCCACTCTCTCTCTCTCTCTCTCTCTCTCTCTCTCTCTCTCTCTCTCTCTCTCTCTCTCTCTCTCTCTCTCTCTCTCTCTCTCTCTCTCTCTCTCTCTCTCTCTCTCTCTCTCTCTCTCTCTCTCTCTCTCTCTCTCTCTCTCTTAATGAATATCAAATTTGAAGTTATTGAAGAAGTAATAAATTTTAAATATTATTTGAATAAAGTATTTAACTTAATATTTAAAAACAATATATATATATATATATATATATATATATATATATATATATATATATATATATATATATATATATATATATATATATATATATATATTATATATATATAATATATAATAATAATTAATAATTTAATAATAATAATAATAATAATAATAATAATAATAATAATAATAATAATAATAATAATAATAATAATAATAATAATAATAATAATAATAATAATAATAATAAATATAATAATAATAATAATAATAATAATAATAATAATAATAATAATAATATATAATAATAATAATAATAGCAATAATAATAATAATAATAATAATAATAATAATAATAATAATAATAATAATAATAATAATAATAATAATAATGTATAGCATAATTGGATTTGTTTCAATAATAATAATAATAATAATAATAATAATAATAATAATAATAATAATAAAATTTCTGTTTTTTTAAAACTATTTATCTTTTCAAAAAAATATTATCATCTCCATGTTTCCATTTCATAGAAAATTGCACTAAAAAAATATGAAAATCTTCCCAAATCTTAACGAAGAAGAAAAATTCTTATTTATAGAAAGAACGAGCCGAATCTTCACACTTGGCTAATCTCATTATCTTCAAGAAGGGGAGTGACCAAACAGTCCAACATCCAAAACACTAAACACGAAAGTTTATGACATGTCAATCACTTTCTTAAGACATCTAAGTGACATACACACACATACATACAAACTCACTCACACACATACACACATACATATACACTCGCACACACACTCACTCCACTCGCACTCACACAGAGCAAGAAATGAATGTAACATAAGAACATTTATTTATTAAATATTAAGATGATTTAAAGAAACATATACAGTTAATATCAACGTTTCGGTCAATTCTATCTATGACCATTATCAAAACACTGAAAAGGGGATGAAAAAATAAAACACATAAATAACAAAATCACATAAAAAAATAATAATATTAGTTATAAGATTGCAACACAAACAGTGAAAACTAAAATTATATATGAAAATTTGTAAAATCTAAGAAATAAAAGGAAATATAATAAAAAACACAAATAAATAACAACACTATGCTAACATGTCAAACAAGTTTAAATTGAAGAATGATTCGTAAAAGAGAAAAAAAGTAAACGAATTAATATAGCAAAATGAACTTATATATATATATATATATATATATATATATATATATATATATATATATATATATATATATATATATATATATATATATATATATATATATATATATATATATATATATATATATATATATATATATATATATATATTTTTTTTTTTTTTTTTTTTTTTTTTTTTTTTTTTTTTTTTTTTTAATTATTATTATTATTATTATTATTATTATTATTATTATTATTATTATTATTATTATTATTATTATTATTATTATTATTATTATTTTAAACTTCACTGTCAAAAGTTTCACGAAATTACAAGGTGATTCCATAGTTTGACGTCTACATTTATGCTAGGAATTTAGAATGCTGTCTATATCTATTTTTGAACCACCACTCATCAGTCGGGGGGTGCGGGAGATGGAGACTCAGTTGATAAAATGTTCTTGTGCCATGCATTTGTATCTTAAAACCTGTAGTTAGCATATTAGCACCAATAACACATACCATTTCACATTATCTTTCCTTTTTAAACGTGTACCATACTCGAAGTTTTCCATTTTGTGTGTGTGTGTATGTGTGTGTGTAGGTGTGTGTGTATCACTTAAATGCTTGAAAGTTTGAACATACATTTTATCACCATAAATTTTGGGGTACTTTAAATTTGTGAATACAGATACATGGCAGACGAACATTTGTCTATCGGGACGCAGCCCCCCATACCCTCCGACCCATGAATGATGGGTGATGATATTAACCAAATAACTTCACTTTGGTAGACTTCATACCACAGTACCATCAATTTTGAAGTAGAAATGCCATAGAAACAGTTATTTCATCATTAAGTTGAATGTTTGATGGATTCTTTGTTGAATGTTCAACGGATTTTTTTGGAAGAATAAATTATTGAAAGTGGGTAAATAATAATAATAATAATAATAATAATAATAATAATAATAATAATAATAATAATACTTTCTCTTAATTTGGTACGATTTATTTCTAATATAGAAAATCGTAAAACAATTGTCCTAACGAATCGTTGGGACAAGTGGCAAAAATGTCACAACAAATTTTTTTCAGTTATTTTCTCGTTGGAAAATAAATCAGTGAAGCGACTTTTTTATGCTTAACACGTCTTTTCTCTATTGAAAATTTTACTCTTGATATTTTTGCCACTTGTCCCAACGATTCGTTAGGACAATTTTTTGCAGTATAGGGACTGAAAGTTTATATAAGAATGAATGTGTGGTGGTTTGTTCTGAAGTATTTTTTATTTCGGTATATGCCTCTATATTCGTGCTCACTCCATACAACTATATAGCACAAAAAGATGTCTACTTGGGGCTCCGCCTCCCGTAACCCCCAACCCGTGAATGGTAGTTAATAAAAAATTCTCATAATAAATATATATATATATATTATTATATATATATATATATATATATATATATATATATATATTATATATATATATATAATATATATATATATATATATATATATATATATATATATATATATATTTTTTTTTTTAAAATAACATTTTCTGTGTGTGTGTGTGTGTGTGTGTGTGTGTGTGAGAGAGAGAGAGAGAGAGAGAGAGAGAGAGAGAGAGAGAGAGAGAGAGAGAGAGAGAGAGAGAGAGAGAGAGAGAGAGAGAGAGAGAGAGAGAGAGAACATTATGAAACCTAGGATGAGAATACTATTAATCAATATATATGTAAAAAGAATCTGAAAATCTAAGTCGTGTATCTCATTCCATGAAAGTGACTTTATCCCTTTTTATTCTTAGTTCTACAAACGGCTCATGGACTTCTCTCAACCCTCCCCCAACCCCCACCCGCTCTTGTCGCGATGTCACGCTCCCCCATTCATGAACTGTGAAAGTCATTGAGATGCATTTCAGAATGATTCATTCGTTTTCAAAATGATTCGTCCACTGTATCGAGTTTCCTACGCTTCCGATCGATGTTTCCGACGCATGAGCAATAAACGTTTCTCGAGTCGAGCTACGAGTAAATTGGTTATGGTTGACTCATAAAACTTAACAATCCCATATGTTTAGACTAGCATCATTATTTTTTCATATATAATCGTTTTATTAGCTAAAGAATTAATTTAATCGTCCGAATATTTTTGGGAAATGTTATCTTAGTTAGAGGAAAATCATTTCTCATAATCGACACTTAATCTTTTTGGGTTTGTTCGACTCTAGACAATAGAGCGGATTCGAATCGGTTACATTGTACGTTTCACGATCTGATGCGCCACGGTTGTTATTCAATATGCAAACCATAAAACCAACAACGTTCGAACCCCTACTCTACTTTTATTATCGAAATACTTTTTATACTGATCTTCTATTGCTATTTTAAATTAATTCTTCATGCAGTTTAGGAATTTAACTTTTGCATATATATATATATATATATATATATATATATATATATATATATATATATATATATATATATATATATATATATATATATATATATATATATATATATATATATATATATATATATATATATATTGCAAATCTACAATAGGCCCTATATAAATATTTAATAATTAACTTTAAATAAATATTTAATAATTAAATAAATAAAATATAATTATCACCCCTCACGGGTCTGGGTATACAGTGAGTAGAGCCTCCTTTTAGACCTATGCTTGCGTGCTATGTATCTGTATATTTTAATGTAAAATGATACTTTGAATCATCAGAGTTTTTGTTTAAGGTTCTTTTTAATTATATCTACACCTGGCTATTTTTTTTATAGCCAATTTTTCGTTGGCGCTTTTTTTTGGCATATTTTTTTTTTTAATTTGTAACTCGTGGCAATTTTTTTAATATTCAACTTTTATTTTTATTTTGCAAATTTTTTGTTGGAATAAACTTATTTTAATATAATATATATATATATATTATATATATATATATATATATATATATATATATATATATATATATATATATATATATATATATATATTATATATATATATATATATATATATATATATATATATATATATATATATTCTTTTAAAGGATTGGGTATTCGGAGACTTTCTGCAATTTCCATGTTCTCCACAACCACTGACTTTTATCTAATTCTGAAGACAATTGATTAACCTAAAAAAATGATACAGTTCCTTACCAGTATCTCTTGTCGTCTTTGACTTGAATCCAATATACTAGATATTTTTGTCATCTTCCAATCCTTCTCCTTATACTATTAAGGTTTTTTTTTTTTTTGGTCTAGATTCCTCTTATTTCACCTCATCTCTGTCCCCCATCTTAATCCTTATAATCCTCCAAAAAGTCTTGGCTAAGACTGTTATAGATAACTGGTCGGACTTGCGGTCGTACTTTTTGATTTCTCTTGCAATGATTATGGTTTCAGTCAGATATGAATCTTGATCAAAAGGTTCAAGACCTTGCAGTACCTTTTCCTCTGCTTGATCTCATTCTCATAATGTTATACCACACATTTAGGGATGTTTCCTTGGATCTACTATATTTGATCTCTGAATCGTGCAAATACATGGTGGTTTTCCAAAACTCAAAAACTCAGGTTCTTAAATCTATCATACTATACATTTGTAGATGTTTACCACATTTCATCTCGAAATGGTGGTTTTCCAATACCCATAAACTCAGTTTTCACATCTATCATTTACTATAATACATTTGGGGATGTTTCCTATATTCTTATATTCTTTTCGGAATCGTGCAAATTTATGATTGTTTTCCGGTACTCAAAAACTCAGTTAGTTATTACATCTATCATACTATACATTTAGGGACGTTTGTTCGATCTGCTATATTTCATCTGGAATCGTGCAAATATGTTGAATTGTTTTGCATTACTCAAAAACTCAGCTCTTACGTCCATCTATACTCGTCCTAATCTCCCACATAAGTACTATATCTTCAGAAACAAACCACTCAAACTTTCTCTTCTTAATTTTCTTTACATTCATAATCTTTCTTATATAAGGATTACATTATTTATCTAGACTCTAGAGTTACTGCACAGTCTTTTAAGAGATTGGGTGTTCGGAGCCTTCCTCTGAATTTTTAAAAGTTACCCCGAGTAACTAGAGTTACTTAACAATCTTTTAAGAGATTGGGTATTCGGAGACTTTCTTTGAATTTTTAAAAGTTATCACGAGTAACTAGAGTTACTAAACATTCTTTTAAGAGATTGAGTGTTCGGAGACTTTGAATTTTTAAAAGTTACCCCGAGTAACTGGAGTTACTAAACAGTCTTTTAAGAGATTAGGTGTTCGGAGCCTTTCTTTGAATTTTTAAAAGTTATCACGAGTAACTGGAGCTACTAAACAGTCTTTTAAGAGATTAGGTGTTCGGAGACTTTCTCTGAATTTATAAAAGTTACCCTGAGTAACTAGAGTTACTAAGCAGTCTTTTAAGAGATTGGGTGTTCGGAGCCTTTCTTTGAATTTTTAAAAGTTACCCCGAGTAATTGGAGCTACTAAACAGTCTTTTAAGAGATTGGGTGTTTGGAGACTTTGAATTTTTAAACTTTTCCCGAGTTGTTTGCTATGAATATTTATATAATTGAAGGAAATCAAATCCGGATGTGGGGGCGGCTAATATTAAAAAGATGACGGGGATTGCGCAGGTTTTCCGAATTTTTAAATGACGGAAATAGAATCACCATACCTATATATATATATATATATATATATATATATATATATATATATATATATATATATATATATATATATATATATATATATATATATATATATTATATATTATATATATATATATATATATATATATATATATATATATATATATATATATATATATATATTATATATATATATATATATATATATATATATTATATATATATATATATATATATATATATATATATTATATATATATATATATATATGATTTTACTTTAGTTTTATCTTTAGTTCATTAAGTATTTAAACTTCTCTTACTTATAATATTCATGTAGTTATTGAATGAATGGGGGACGTAACTTAATTAATAAAAATTATATACACATATTTAAAAAGTATTTTTTTAACGATCTGTATTTTATTATTTTTCGCTATTATACCAACAACAATTTCTTGTCGCGGCCAATCATTAAATGCATTTTGTTGGTCATTTTATTTTGAGGGGGGGTGGAGGGGTTCTGGGGTGATTTGAAAATAAAATCTTTCATATACGGTTGAATCCTCTCATCTCCCACGACAATCGTAAAGTGGAGAAGAAAGTGGCGCCCCCTGGTGAGGCGATGCTCGCATTAGACTACGATTTTGGCGGGAACGTTCAATTTACGAGCGCAAAAGATGGCTTATCGGAAAACCCTCTCGGGATATTTCTTACTACTATTGTCAGTGATTAATTCGACCGTGGGCGATTTTGGCATTTATATAGCTGACCCGAAAATCTTGTATACAATAGGCACAGTTTAGATTTATTTGTTTGACAAGGTTTAGCTTTAAGCTTCTTTATATATGAATGGGGTTCTTGCGCATGATAGATAACTTGGCATAATACTAGTTTATTTTTATCAACGAGTCTCAGATAAATATGGAAGGATTTTTTTTATTATTATTATTGAGAATGAATTCTTTTTGCGGGCAATATTTTACATAATAGCAACATGTAAATATTTTGTGTCCATTTGGCTAATATATTAAGAATCGATATTATATATATATATATATATATATATATATATATATATATATATATATATATATATATATATATATATATATATATATATATATATATATATATATATATATATATATATATATATATATATATATTATCCGACACCAGAGCAATTTGCATTTTTAATTTGTTCCGTATTATTTGGTTTCATCACCAAATTAAAAGTTGCTTCGATATATCGAGTATCGATTATTTTCATCACCAATTTAAAAATTACTTCGATATATCGATTATCGAATATTTTTTTATCACCACTCACGAGTCAGGGAATACGATCGTAAAAAAATGCTCCTCTGCCATGCATTTACTCTGGTGTTATATATATATATATATATATATATATATATATATATATATATATATATATATATATATATATATATATATATATATATATATATATATATATATATATATATATATATATATAGATATGGAACACGTAAAGGATACGTAATATATGAAAGTTTAGAAAAGTGTGCCAGCATACAACTTAAAATGAGAAAGATTGTATTCTGCGGGACAAACAGGAATAAAAGGAATATAAGTTGGAAAAAAGATTTTTTTTTGAATTGACAAGAAATAAATTTTATTGAAATTAATAAATTAAATATTTATTTAAATTAAAAGCGAAAAATTGGTGTTTTGTTTTACTCTTCTACGCATAGGATTCACTACCCTGTAAAAATTGTCCTAACGAATCGTTGGGACAAACGGCAAAAATGTCAGTAAAATTTTCAATAGAAAAAAAAGACATGTTAAGCATAAGAAAGTCGCTTCACCGATTTATTTTCTAATAAGAAAATAACAGAAAAAATTTGTTGTGACATTCTTTGGCACATGTCCCAACGTTTCGTTAGGACAATTTTTGCAGTGTATGACTTAAAACTCCTAATTCTCTTCCGCAAACAATTTTATATAGATCTGAGGAACTGAAACCTAAAAACGATCTATATATATATATATATATATATATATATATATATATATATATATATATATATATATATATATATATATATATATATATATATATATATATATATATATATATATATATATATATATATATATATATATATATATATATATATATATATATATATATATATATATATATATATATATATATATATATATATATATATATATATATATATATATATATATATATATATATATATATATATATATATATATATATTTTCGGTTTGGCGAGCTATGGAATTTGTTTGTGTATGTGTGTGTGTATTTATATGTAACATATTTTCGGTTTGGCGAACTATGGAATTTGTTATGTTTGTGTATGTGTATGTATATATAGGGTGTTTTCGGTTTGGCAAACTATGGAATTTGTTGTATGTTTGTGTATATGTATATTTATATATAAGGTATTTTCGGTTTGGCGAACTATGAAATTTGCTGTTTGTGTATATATATATATTTATATATAAGGTATTTTTGGTTTGGCTAACTATAGAATTTGCTGTGTTTATGTATGTGTATATATTTACTCGTATATATATATAAGGTATTTTAAGTTTGGCAAACTATGGAATTTTCTGTTTGTGTATGCATAAATATTTATATATAAGGTATTTTCGGTTTGACGAACTATGAAATTTGTCATGTGTTTGTGTATGTGTATGTATTTATATATAAGATTTTCGGTTTGGCGAACTATGAAATTTTCTGTGTTTATGTATGTGTATATATTTATATATAAGGTATTTTCGGTTTGGCGAACTATGGAATTTTCTGTTTGTGTATGTGTATATACTTATATATAAGGTATTTTCTGTTTGCGAACTATGGAATTTGTTGTGTTTTTGTGTATGTGTATGTAATTATATATAGGGTATTTTCGGTTTGGCGAACTATGAAATTTGCTGTGTTTGTGTATGTGTATATATTTATATATAAGGTATTTTCGGTTTGGCGAACTATGGAATTTGTCATATGTTTGTGTTTGTTTGTTCACATAATGTAAGTTATTCTGGTGTAGAGTTAGGTTTTTATTATACATAAAATGTCTGAAATCTAATTCTTATGATTTACGATTCATAAGTGTTTGTTGAAGCTACTGATAAATCTTCATATTTGCTATTAAAAATCGGTTGAAGGTTTGAGAGGCATCTTTTGAGGCATTATTTATGCTTAAAAATGCCCAATTTAATGCCCAAATTTATATGGCTATCAAATAATTTTATTTGTTGTCCAAAAAGCTTTAAGAAAAAAAAAATAATCAAGAAAAATAAAAAAAAATAAATAAAAAAAACTGTTTTTGAAAAATCAAATTGGAAATAGAAATCAATATATATTAAATTTATTTGCATCCTAACAAAAGGTTAGGATTAAAAAACCTCTGGAGTTAAAAAAAAAAAAAAAAAAAAAAAAAAAAAATGTCGGTCGGATTGTATCGAAGACTCTTTTGTAGCGAATATCTGATGGGAAATAAAACCCAGAGTTTGGAGTCCTATTCGAAGGATCTGATCTTTTCTTTCTTTTTTTTTTTTTTCTTTTGGGCGACTTTAAAAAAGACCCACTTTCTATCATTCCTGACAGAGCAACACACAGTTTACGAATGTTACTACACGCCAGTCTATCAGCTAAAGTGCTCCACAAGCCAACTCCGCTGCGGGGTACCTCCAGACAAATGCAGTCAGCGCTTAGCGGCTCGTACGGCCTCGCCGATGGTGATAGATAAGCGGCAGCAGTGTTATCCCGAGGAGAGGTGACAATATTTCATGTTTGTGTGCGTAGCCGCCCTTGCCACTGCTGCGCCCTCTACAGGAAGCCGCGGAAGCCATGCTGAGAGCTCGGCCTTCAGCGACTTCGAGTCTCTTTAAATTTTCTCTCAAAGAAGAAAAATAATAATAAATAAAGAGGAAAAGGCTTTGAATTTAAATTTTAATTGTCCACTTTCTTGTTTAAAAAGTGTTAAATTTTAAATGCCTATATATATATATATATATATATATATATATATATATATATATATATATATATATATATATATATATATATATATATATATATATATATATATATATATATATATATATATATATATATATATATATATATATATATATATATATATATATATATATATATATATATATATATATATATATTTGATGGTTTTATAGTAAGTTAAATATATGCCCCAAAATTTGGGAAACTAACCTAAGTTAAGCTTAATCTAGACCTAACTGAGCAAACTAACTTAATCTAACCTAACCAAACAAACTAACCTAATCTAACGTAACCTAACCAAATAATCTAGTATAACCTAACCTAACCTAACCAGACTAATCTAACAACCTAACCAGACAAACTAACCTAATCTAACCTAACCAGGTAAACTAACCTAATCTAACCTAACCAGATAAACTAACCTAATCTCACCTAACCTAACCAAACTAACCTAATATAACCTAACCAAGCAAACTAACTTACATTAAATTACCATACCAATGTAACGTAACCTAAATTAACATGATCTAGCCTAAACTAAAATAGCTCCCTAACCTGACGTAATATTAAAATGTACTCTGTTAGATCTAATTCCCTTATTCAACGTGTATATGCTCCGGAGTGTTTTTGTTTGTTTGTTTATTTGTTCATATATGTGTGATTTGTTCAAAGGTATATGATGGAATTGAAAACTGCCATTATCGACAAAAGAGTTGGCCAAAAACCGAAATTTTCCACACCGCGCATCACCGCACAGCATCAAAAAGAGGCGCACCGCAGACCACACCCACTGTACGCACCGAACCGGTGTTTCTATGAACCCTAACTGCCGGTATTTAAATTTACAAATGTAACCATATATATATATATATATATATATATATATATATATATATATATATATATATATATATATATATATATATATATATATATATATATATATATATATATATATATATATATATATATATATATATATTCCCTCCTCCTTGGAAAGACCCCTACCCTTGAGTGGTGGCATATATATATATATATATATATATATATATATATATATATATATATATATATATATATATATATATATATATATATATATATTGAAATGTATTAAAATAATAGTCTAATATTATTATTTAAAAGTTTTTAAAAATAAAAACAAATTTGAATTAGTAATTTTAATTTAGTTAAAAAATTAAGGGCAAAATAAGTTAGTGGTTATCCACATTCACAAACTCTTATTTTTCTTTGTCAGATATACTCACGCTTATACTCATTACTCATTACTTATCCATCTATTTCTTATCCATCTCCTAATACTCATCTCTTGCCGTCAGTATTATCTTATCTTATTATGTTTGTGTATGTGTATGTATTTATATATAAGGTATTTTCGGTTTCGCGAACTATGGAATTTGTTTTTTTTTTTTTTGTGTGTATGTGTATGTAATTATATATAGGGTATTTCCGGTTTGGCGAACTATGAAATTTGCTGTGTTTGTTTATGTTTGTGTTTGTGTGTCTTATTTTGTAGGAATTTTTCTTCCACCCACCCTCCGTTATGTCTTTGAAGATCCATATGTTCTTATTTCTTCCTTATTTATCCTAGTTCTTCGTCCATCCCTACTTGTTTCTCTTATTCCGTTCTTATTATATACATGCACTGCAAAAATTGTCCTAACGAATTGTTGGGACAAGTGGCAAAAATTTTACAACAGATTTTCTTCAGTTATTTTCTTATTAGAAAAAAATTCGGTTAAGCGACTTTCTTATACTAAACATGTCTTTCTTACTCTTTTCTACAACTGTCCCTTGACCTCCATACTTTCTTATTAGTTTCTACAACTGTCCTTTGACCTCCATACTTTCTTATTCCTTTCTACAACTGTCCCTTGACCTCCATACTTTTTTATTCCTTTCTACAACTGTCCTTTGGCTTCCATACTTTTTTATTACTTTCTGCAACTGTCCTTTGACCTCTATACTTTCTT
>SEYY01013949.1:60000-65000 GCA_009176605.1 Armadillidium nasatum | reverse complement strand
CGGAGCCAGAGGCCTATATTAAGCTGGAGTCATGCAACTTTTTTCGGAGCCTTTGTAATGGAATTTTAAAGTACCCGAGATGTAGTCATGCAATTTTAAAGTGCCGGAGCAGTAGTCATGCAATTTTAAAGTGTTCGAGCCTTAGTAATGGAATTTTAAAGTGCCGGAGCCGGGGTCATGCAATTTTAAAGTGCCGGAGCCGGAGTCATGCAATTTTAAAGTGCCGGAGTCATGCAATTTTAAAGTGCCTAAACCGGAGTCATGCAATTTTAAAGTACCCGGGATGTTTCGTCATGCAATTTTAAAGTGCCTAAACCGGAGTCATGCAATTTTAAAGTGCCTAAACCAGAGTCATGCAATTTTAAAGTGCCTAAACCGGAGTCATGCGATTTTTAAATGCCGGAAACGGAGTTTGAATCAGGAGTGAAGCCTACAGAACAATTTATAAACCTTTGCGAATAAAATAAAAAAAATTTGACTGAAAACATTCACACGAGACGGTTAAAACCGTTAAAACGGTTAACGGTTTGTTAACGTCACGTGACTTTTCAAAAGGAGGGATTAAATTTATTATTAATTATTTTATTATTTTAATTTATTAATAACTGAATTATTTTATTCATCTTTTGGGTGTTCGAAGATTATTTCATAAAAATTTTGTCACTCAAAACATTCTTAATAATAATAATAATAATAATAATAATAATAATAATAATAATAATAATAATAATAAATATAAAAGTTTTAATTTTTAATTTATTTTTTTACTTTATAATCTTATATATATATATATATATATATATATATATATATATATATATATATATATATATATATATATATATATATATATATATATATATATATATATATATATATATATATATATATACCCAACCTTGGGCATATATTTATGTGAGTTTACGAGTGTTTGTTTATTTCTTTTTATGTTCGAGCCTCGCAGCGGGGGTGGACGCCCCACAGTTTTAGAGTGACCCACGAGGGTATGGGTGAGCGAGTCCTCTCTGTCGCGGGTTCCTCACTGACTACAACAAGTGACAGGTTTGAAACCAGCTGACAATATACAGTGCACGACACGCCCTGAGGGCCATTTCATTGGACAAATCTTAATTTATTATCTTTTTAAGATTTTTTTTTTTTTTTTTTTTTTTTTTTTTTTTTTTTTTTTTTTTTTTTTTTTTTGGTCATGTGACGAGATAGTAGAGTCATAGTCTTCAAATTAAGGTACGTTTTCTTTTTATAGTTTTTCATGCATTTTGACTATTATTATTATTATTATTATTATTATTATTATTATTATTATTATTATTATTATTATTATTATTATTATTTTTCATGCTTGTACGAAAAGATAAAAAAAAATTACGTTAATTTTGAGAAAAAAAAAAAAAAAATTCAATAGAGTTAAAATTCTAACTCGCCAATTCTACATCTTCTATTATTGTCATTTCTATGTTAACGATTTGATCCCCCTCCTTGCTACGATGGCAGCCCCCCTCCTTGCTATCCTATTTATTTATTTCACTCATTTAATGACGTATTCATGCTCCTTCTAAGATTTCATGTACACATCCTAACATTCACGTTTATGTGACTGTGTGTGAAATTGATGTAAAAAAATCTATACGTGTACGTATGACAAGCGTAATGTGGAAAACGCGGAGCATAATGCAATAAGTAAATAAAAATTTAGACGAGTGACGCGCTCGGCCCTTCATTCTCGGGCGTAAAATTACATTAGAAATCAGCACTTGTCACACACAAGGGTGAATAAAGAACTAACGAAAATATAAGCACTTGTTTAGGGAGAGAGAGAGAGAGAGAGAGAGAGAGAGAGAGAGAGAGAGAGAGAGAGAGAGAGAGAGAGAGAGAGAGAGAATTAAGATGGAAGGGTGAGGTTGAGAATGAATGGGAGAGGTGAAAAATTTGACTCAATTAAGGAGGAAGGGTGACGTGTAGAGAGAGAGAGAGAGAGAGAGAGAGAGAGAGAGAGAGAGAGAGAGAGAGAGAGAGAGAGAGAGAGAGAGAGAGCACATCAATACATATGATAAAATTAACTATGCTTAATATTTGTATATTTCACTTCGTTTACATCTGTGTCTCACATTAAATGGAGAAATACTCACCATTTACGACTAAGTATAATAAAAAAAAAAAAATTCCAATCAAGAGAATAAAACTCCCAAACAAAGATTTCATACTTTAAAGCAAGCGCTAAAATGAAGGAAGAAAAAAAAAAAATAATCAAAGTATAAATGATAAAAATCTAGTAATGTTAAAAGACTATATATTAAGCGTAAATTTCAATGGACATCTATCGGCGATTTTTAAAAACTTCTTCAACTATCTCGAGACTTCTTTTTAAGAACGTTAAAAAGCATTCGACAATTTATAGCAATGTAAATATTGTATTTTATTACCTTCCCAGGATATTCAAACCTAATTTTAAAAATAGTTTGCGCAAGTTTAGGAACGAAGTGAGTTACCAATAACAACAGAATTTATTTTTTTATATATTTTTTTATTTATTTATTTATTTATTTTTTTTTTGGTTTTTATTTTTTGGTTTTTATTTTTGGTATTTTTAATATTTATATAAAAGTTTTGAAAATTAAACATTATTAATAGTAGTTTAGTAGTCATGTAATATATATTATGTAATATATATATATATATATATATATATATATATTATATATATATATATATATATATATATATATATATATATATATATATATATATATATATATATATATATATATATATATATATATATATATATAATATATATATAATAATATATTATAATATATATATATATATATATAATATATATATATATATATATATATATATATATATATATATATATATATATATATATATATATATATATATATATATATATATATATATATATTATATATATATATATATATATATATATATATATATATATATATATATATATATATATAAGTAAAATTAAAATTCAACAGCGTTTCGACCCCCCCCAAATGCAGGGTCCTGATTCAGGTCCGATAATGTACAAACATGCATACATACAAAGAGTCAGTGTATGCTTCCCTTCAAATATACAGTCAAATTCTCTAAATGTTTGTTCAAAAAAAGTTTTAAATTCTTAAAAGAGGCTGAAAGGTCTTTCAAACTCTGGAAATTTTTTTTTTTTATGTTGTTTAACACGCATCTTCATAATATATATATATATATATATATATATATATATATATATATATATATATATATATATATATATATATATATATATATATATATATATATATATATATATATATATATATATATATATATATATATATATATATTATATATATATATATATATATATATATATATATATATATATATATATATATATATATATTATATATATATATTTGAAAGTTTCAAAAGTTAAAAATAAAGTTTGGAAAACCCTAAATTTTATTTTTAATACAGTTAAGTTGCCAGTTAGTTTTTTTAAAATACAATTTCCAAATTTAATACACAAACAAAACAGTTCTATTTTTCTCTACACCTTTAAAAAAAAAAATATTAATAATAAAAAATAAATAAATTAAAAAAAATAATTTTTTTTAAATTTTTTATATTACTCGTTCGTAGCTTAGTGTGACAATTTAAAATTTTTTTTTTTTTTATTATTATTTTTTTTCTTTTAATTTATTGCAATATAGGTTATTTTTTTCTACCGTTTCTGTTTAGCATTTTATTCACTGCATCATTGCTTATTTCATTTAGCACCTCATTTTAGCTTATTTTAGTTCATTATATCATTCATTCTTTCTTTTTTCTTTAAGTTGTATCATCAGAGTAGCTTATTTTAGTTCCTTCTGCAGCCTATCAACTTGTTTCAGTTTTAGTTCATAGCAATTTATAGCTTATTTGGCTAGCGAATTAATTTAGCTTATTAGATTTTTTTTTAACTACGTCATTTATCTAAGTTATTTTAAATCATTTTTCTACCACATCAGTCTAGCTTATTTTAGTTCATTGCAGCATTTTAGCTTATTTCACTTACTGCATAAATTTAGGTTATTTTAGTTTAATGAAACATCTAATTAAATTAGTCACTAAATTTCAACTCATTTTAGTTATTGCACCAAATTAGTTTATTTTAGCTATCGCATTTGTTGTTGTTTTCTTTTAATGCATTTCAAAATAGGATAGTTTATCTCCTTCATTATTTTAGCTTATTTTAGTTCATTGTACAAAATATGTGCGTTTAATGACTATATCATTGTTATTTTTGAGTCTTATCGTGTACCATTGTACCAGCTTAACTGCTCTGAGTAGGACTTTACTTCGACATATATTGGTTACACGACGAATATATTGTTCGATAGGGCATATAAACATATTAATATAAGTGTGGAAAATATTTTAATATTTAATAGTATTCCTGTGGAAAATAATTTAAAATATATATAGTGGAAAATAATTTGATACATATTAGTGAGTCTGTGAAAACTGTTTGATACATATTTAGTGATTCTATGTAAAATAATTTGATGCATGTTAGTTAATCTGGAAAATAGTTTGATACATATTTAGTGATTTTATGTAAAATAATTTGAAACATGGTAGAGATTCTGTGGAAAATAATTTTATACATGTTAGTGAGCCTGGAAAATAGTTTGATACATGTTAGTGAGTTTGTGGAAAATAGTTTGATACATGTTAGTGAGTCTGTGGAAAATAGTTTGAAACATGTTCGTGAGTCTGTGGAAAATAGTTTGATACATGTTAGTGAGTCTTTGGAAAATAGTTTGATGCATACATATTTAATGATTTTATGTAAAATAACTTGATACATGTTAGTGATTCTGTGGAAAATAATTTGATACATGTTAGTTAGTCTGTGGAAAATAGTTTGATACATATTTAGTGATTTTATGTAAAATAATTTGATACATGTTAGTGAGTCTGTGGAAAAT
>SEYY01013949.1:35000-52500 GCA_009176605.1 Armadillidium nasatum | reverse complement strand
TATATATATATATATATATATATATATATATATATATATATATATATATATATATATATATATATATATATATATATATATATATATATATATATATATATATATATATATATATATATGGGTTGAACAAATATATGGAAACAATAGAAATAAAGAATGAATAAATATAACAAACATGAACTCGAAATAAAAGATTCGCCAAAGGTTCTCGTGTGTCACGTGTGATAGGAAACCTTTAACGTCTGTAGGAAGCGTCAGTTGCTCTGTTTTCAACATTCTATTCTGGTACAAGTGTGGTATGTCCAAGCTTGCAGAGTTCCAAAGATTGAAAATTGTTGGTTCCCAGATGCGCTATCCATTTATTTGGTCATATATTATGCTTCCGGAAAACATCATTCGATAAACACTAGTGTGGACGTGATTCAAAATTGAGTTACAGAGACAGACGAGCGTTGTGAAGGTCTGTGACAAAGAATAAGAGAACAACAGTTGCAAAGGTTACTTCTAAGCTGAATACCAGTCTTGCAAATCCTGCGAAGAATAGTGTAGAGAGAACTCAATAGGCTCAATATTCATGGACGTGCTGCAATCTCTAAACCTTTTGTAAGGGACAAGGACGTCAGAAAGTGGAGAGAGTTTTGCAACACTCATAAGGATTGAACTGCCCGATAATGGAAGACAGTCCTTTCGTCAGACGAATTGAATTTCACACTGCTCCGAACCTCCGACATGAATATGATTCGAACTATCTTACGCCACAGGTGAAAGATGGAGGAGGTTCCGTCAAATTTTGGACAGCCATATCATGGTAATCTGCATTCCCAATTATCACCATGCGCGATAATGTACGCGTTTTGGGTGACCAGTTTCATCTAATGGAACAGAGAAAGTTATTTGAAGGTAGTGTCATTTATCAAGAATAAATGAGGCTCCATCTTCCAGCTCATGTTGTCCAGTCATGGTTTGATTAATATGCAGATGAAGGTTCATGTCTTCCCTTGCCCCTAAAATCGCCAAACCTAAATAAAAGAACCCTTGTGGTTAATATTGGAGAATAGTGCTCAAGATCACTATCCACTACCAGAATATCTACTGGAATTTCGTCTACTTTTTGCATGAGGAATGATATAACATCCCATTATGCACCATCGTGGACTTGTATTTGTCTATTTCTTGAAGAATTCATGCGATTTTGTGTGTGAAAGGTGATCTCACACCATATTATGAAATAAATTCATGCATTTACCAGGTTTAATTATATTTGTTCCAACCCATATATATATATATATATATATATATATATATATATATATATATATATATATATATATATATATATATATATATATATATATATATATATATATATATATATATATATATATATATATATATATATATATCCTGATAAGTGTGGCCTCCATCCTTGCTTATTTGTCTCCCATATTCTGTGTGGACGTTTTCTCTTTCCTTTTAAGAATTTTGAACTCGACAACTCCGACACCATCAAGTACTAGTACATCACTACACTGCCAAAATTGTCCTAACGAATCGTTGGGACAAGTGGTAAAAATGTGATAGTAAACTTTCAATATAGAGAAAAGGCACGTTAAGCAGAAGAAAGTCGCTTCACCTTTTTTTTTCTAATAAGAAAATATTTGAAAAAATTTGTTGTGACATTTTTGCCACTTGTCCCAACGATTCGTTAGGACAAATTTTTTTGCAGTGTATCAATAGCTCGCCGCGCCTCTTGCATACCTTCTACTACTTCCAAATACGTTTCTGGTTTCTTATCGCAATTGAGGTGTGGTGTAACACGTGATTTACATGCTTAGAATTCGTGTCTTTTACCTGTTATAATTATATCGTAATACGAACATTATTGTTATACACTGCAAATATTGTCCTAACGAATCGTTGGGACAAGTGGCAAAAATATCACAGTAAAATTTTCAATAGAGAAAAGACATATTAAGCATAAGAAAGTCGCTTCACCGATTTATTTTCTAATAAAAAAAAAACTGAAAAAATTTGTAACATTTTTGTCACTTGTCCCAACGATTCGTTAGGACAATTTTTTGCAGTGCATTTTCATCTAGAAGCATCGTAAGAATCTTCTATTTGAAATGACTGTACATGGATAACTATGAACCAAAATTGGCTCACTATGCGCCATCTATGCGCCACACAACATGATACTAAGCCCACCTCTTAATAAAATTAGACACAAGAATATTCATAACCCTAAATTGGCTCGCGTTTAATATATATGATTGGCGCAATGAGCCACTAATCCTCATCATGTATATCAGGCACACAATAGAAAGGGAGTGCCAGACACGCCCAAATGATTACTAATTGGCACTAAGAGATAAAAGGATCCCTTTCCACATAATTTTCTTTTTTTAAAAAGGTTTTCGATCCTTTATGGAAAGGATTCGAATCTTTTCTGAAAAGGATTCGATCCTTTGTAGAAAGGGTTTCAAATTCTTTATTACAAAAATTGATGATGAATGAAAATAGGAAATTGAGTGGAATTTAATTGACTGTTTTATCTTAATGACATTCTGGATATATATATTATATATACATATATATATATATATATATATATATATATATATATATATATATATATATATATATATATATATATATATATATATATATATATATATATATATATATATATATATATATATATATATATATATATATATATATATATATATATATATATATATATATATATATATATATATATATATATATATATATATATATATAAAGTAAAAGGTATGAGTGACGTGGTGGATGCTATTTTTTTGTTTTGGTTTTTGAGAAAAATGATAAGCAAGTTTGTTTAGTTAAGATAATAATAATAATTATAATAATAATAAAAATAATGATAATAATAATAAATAATAATAATAATAATAATAATAATAATAATAATAATAATAATAATTAATAATTAAATGGTAAAAATAATTTTTATTATTAAAAAAGAAATTTTAAATTATCATTTTTATTTTTATTATTATTATTATTATTATTATTATTATTATTATTATTATTATTATTATTATTATTATTATTATTATTATTATTATTATTATTATTATTATTATTATTATTATTATTATTATTATTATTAATAACAATTTAAAAAGTTCACATCTCATGGTCAATGCCCTGTTTGAGGAGAGAAACGATTAATTTTATTATTGTTATTGTCATTTATTATTACTATTAAAAGTATTATTATTATTATTATTATTATTATTATTATTATTATTATTATTATTATTATTATTATTATTATTATATTATTATTATTATTATTATTATTATTATTATTATTATTATTATTATTATTATTATTTATTATTATATTATATTTTTTTTTTTTTTTTTTTTTTTTTTATTTTTTTTTTTTTTTTTTTTTTTTTTTATTTAATTTTTAATATTAAATTAATTATTTTAAAATAAAAAATTAAATATTATTATTATTTTAATTATTTGAAATGTTTTTTATCTTTCAAATTTAATTTTCTTAATTTATATTTAATTTAAATTTAATTTAATTTTCTTCAAATTTAAATTTAATTTCTTTTAATATTATTTTTGTGAATATTTTGTAAAAAAAGTATAAGAAGCATTTTTATATTTTATATTTATATTTATATTTGTTTATTTATTTTCCTATATTTATTTATTTATTTATTTATATTTATTTATTTATTTTATTTTCCTCCTCACCTCTTTCGTCCGTTAACTTCCTTCTTTGCAAATGGTTGAAATATTTAAAGAAAAATTATTATTATTATTATTATTATTATTATTATTATTATTATTATTATTATTATTATAAAGAGGTATCTCTAATTACGTTTGTTTTGGTAGTTTAACTGATTTTCGAATTATTTGGAGAATTGACGTGGCATCAATAATGCCGCGTAGGCATTTTTTTCTTCTTCATCAAAAACAACGTCGTAAAATAAAAATTAGTCTTTTCCATGTTATTTGTAGTATTTTTTTTTACTTTTATTTATTTATTTATTTATTTATTTATTTATTATTATTATTTATAAGTATTATTATTATTAGGTATGGTTGCCGTTGATCAAATTCTGTTTGGTTCTATTTAACTTCAACATCAAATTGATTTCCAATCAAAACAGAGTTTAAAAACTCTTTTAAATGAGAGTTGTAACAATTGAGTGATTAAAGTGTGAGTGATTAAAGGATGAGTGATTAAAATATGAATGATTAAAGTATGAGTATGAGTGATTAAAGTATGAGTGATTAAAAATATGCAAAAATAGGAATGGATTAAAAAGTATGATTAAAGTGAGAGTGGCAGATTAAAGGATGAGTGATTAAAATATGAATGATTAAAGTATGAGTGATTAAAGTATAAATGATTAAAGTATGAGTGATTAAAGTATGAGTGATTAAAATATGAATTATTAAAGTATGAGAGATTAAAGTGAGAGTGATTAAAGGATGAGTGATTAAAATATGAATGATTAAAGTATGAGTGATTAAAGTATAAATGATTAAAGTATGAGTGATTAAAGTATGAGTGATTAAAATATGAATTATTAAAGTATGAGAGATTAAAGTGAGAGTGATTAAAGGATGAGTGATTAAAATATGAATGATTAAAGTATGAGTGATTAAAGTATAAATGATTAAAGTATGAGTGATTAAAGTATGAGTGATTAAAATATGAATTATTAAAGTATGAGAGATTAAAGTGAGAGTGATTAAAGGATGAGTGATTAAAATATGAATGATTAAAGTATGAGTGATTAAAGTATAAATGATTAAAGTATGAGTGATTAAAGTATGAGGGATTAAAATATGAAATATTAAAGTGAGAGTGATTAAAGTGAGAGTGATTAAAGTGAGAGTGATTTAAGTATGAGTGATTAAAGTATGAGTGATTAAAATATGAGTGATTAATTAAAGTATGAGTGATTAAAGGATGAGTGATTAAAGGAATTGGCAATTTATCAATTGACTTGAAAAGTACTCCTATTGAAAAGGTTCCATCATTATTAATTATGATTTTAATATCCAGTAATAATAAGCAGGTATTATTATTGTAATACCAGAACTATGAATAAATGAATGAATATAAATGAATATTTATTAAAAAAAATTTATTTAATTAATTTTATTATTTATATTTTCGTAACTTCATTTTAAGACATTTCGGAAGTGAAGTTGAAACAAAGAAAAATTTATATATATTAAAGAATATAATTAGTTCTTATAAATATAGTAAAGGTGTTCTTAACATATCTTACATAGAAGGCAGTGTTGAATGGGTTATTTTCCTCCAAGATTATATTTTCCAGTTCCGACATGTAAAAGTCTGTGAATGTAGTTCCCACCCAGAGGTGAATCTACCCAGAGGTGAACCTACCCAGAGGTTAACCCTCCCAGAGGTAAAACCACTAGAGGTGAACCCACCCAAAGGTGAACCTACCCAGAGGTGAACCCTCCCAGAGGTGAACCTACCCAGAGGTGAACCCTCCCAGAGGTGAACCCTCCCAGAGGTGAACCCTCCCAGAGGTGAACCCACCCAGAGATAAACCCACCTAGAGGTGAACCTACCCAGAGGTGAACCTACCCAGAGGTGAACTTACCCAGAGGTGAACTTACCCAGAGGTGAACCCACCCAGAGGTGGACCTACCCAGATATAAACCCACCCAGAGGTGAACCTACCCAGAGGTGAACCCACCCAGAGGTGAACCCATAGTAACACGCACTGGATAAATGTGTCTGGCACCAGTAATTTAAAGATATGAAAATCTGATAAATAAATATATATATATATATATATATATATATATATATATATATATATATATATATATATATATATATATATATATATATATATATATATATATATATATATATATATATATATATATATATATATATTATATTTTTAATATTTAAAATTAAATTTCGTAATTTATAGAATTTTTCTTAATTTTTTTAAATTTTATTTTTTATTTTATAAAACTTTAATTATTAATTTAATTTTTTTTATAATATAAATAACTTTTATTTTATCATATAATTATGTATAATTATAAAATTTTAATGGTTGATTAAGAATTAAAATAAAAATTTTATTTTTGAGTAATTTAATGTTTACTGAGTTTTGGTTAGGTTTGGTTGGATATTTTACGTTAGGTTAGGTTTGGATAGATATTTTAGGTTAGGTTAGGTCTAAGTTTGTTATTTAAAGTTTCGTTATATATATATATATATATATATATATATATATATATATATATATATATATATATATATATATATATATATATATATATATATATATATATATATATATATATATATATATATATATATATATATATATATATATATATATATATATATATATATATATATATATATATATATATATATATATATATATATATATATATATATATATATATATATATATTTTTTTTTTTTTTTTTTTTTTTTTTTTTTTTTTTTTTTTATTTTTGTTGTTTTTATTTTATATTTTTTTTATTTTTTTAATTTAAATAATTATTTATTCATTTTTTTTTTTTTTATAATTTTAAACTAATATATCCCAGTAAATGTTAATTTTACATAAATAAAATTTATGTTTTCGTAATAAAAATGACGAAAATTAAAATGATTTATGCATGCAGATTTTAATTAAATTTTTAAACAGTCCATAAAATGCAAATTACTCGTAAATTAAAAAAAAAAAAAATTTAAATCTCAAAAAAAAAAAAAAAATAAAAATAAAATAAAAAAAAGTTAAAAATATAGAAGTAGTTTTATCGTCCAAACCGGAAGTTTTACAATTTTTCCCTCCGCCACACAATGTCTCTTCAATACCACCAATAAAGAAATACTAAAAAATTAGTTATTTTTACCTTTTTTAACCTTAATTCTAATGAGCGAGGATGACACCTGCATGATTAAGGGTTTGATGACCAGGTGGCTCGGGCCTAATTCTCTTGTATTGTTGTCGTTCTCATTGCAGTAATCTCTTCATCCGTTCCATCAATAAGTTCTAATGGGCAACAGGTGTTTGACAGTATTGCCGATTGACTACTTTTTTAGCTAAATTTTAGCTACATTTAGCTACTTGCAAAATTTTTTTTTAAGAGTTTGTCTATATATAAAAAAAAAAAAAAATAAATAAACAATATAATATAAAAAACAATGTGTTATTAACGTATATATATATATATATATTATATATATATATATATACATATATATATATATATATATATATATATATATATATATATATATATATATATATATATATATATATATATATATATATATATATATATATATATATATATATATATATATATATATATATATATATATATATATGCAATTGATAGTTATATTTAAATGTTGAAAGAAAAGGGTAAAGCCTGTGAAGGTTGTCAATTGGCAAATTTTTTGCCAATCATAAGCGCAGGATATGACAGTTTTGACAGTCCCGTCCCCGGACCCGCTTGAAGCAGTAGATCACCCGCAGAGTTGATGGCGAACTCGACTCCTCCGCCTTCAGTTGCCTATTTATCGGCAAGTCATCCCCAGCGGGGGGAAATTTGGGGACCTTATGACAAAGTGTTTAGCAATGCTTTTCAATTAAAGATTTTTAAAGGGTGGAGGCTCTCTCTTCGAACTTTATCTCTGCGTCGTGTAAATATAAACTACTGACGAAGTTGGTAATGATAAATACGTTAGTTAAAAGAGGAAAATAAAATATATATATATATCTTTGCTTAAGGGTAATAACGGCTTGTTAATTCCTTATCAAGATAGAGAATTGGAATAAGAAAAACGAATTCAATCCTTATCAAGATGAAGATAATATAGAAATCAATAGAAACTTATTTCTTTACATTGAAATGAGTTTTTAAATGAGCGCTTTTACCCAACCTTCCAAAAGGAATACAAGGAAATGCGACAATTTCTCAACTGACTCGAGGTCTTAAGCCGACAGTTGGAAGACAGAACAGAAGAAATAAAATTTGCTGACTCATCCATACTCCCCAAAAATTGTGTAGATAACCGTGTAAGTCCTGAACCTGAATGAGAAGGACTTCTCTTCCCTTTGCACTTCATTCCTAAAGCTTATTTTTCAATGAAAGGATTCAGAAAATCGAAGTTTTTTTTTTTTTTTTTTTTTTTTTTTTTTTTTTTTTTTTTTTTTTTTTTTTTTTTTCGAACTATTGGTTTTGTAATAGGAATGATCATGAGCGACTCTACCAAACAATCGATCTCCTCAAGTCCGACGGGTCATGAATCCTAACCATGACACACACACACAAACACACACACAAACACACACACACACACACAGAGGGATCGCCACTTAAATGACGAAGAGTAAAGATCCTCTTTTGTGTTAAATAAACATAAGGAAGTTTATTCATTTTTGAACCTATCGTGACTTTCATTATTATTATTATTATTATTATTATTATTATTATTATTATTTTTATTATTATTATTATTATTATTATTATTATTATTTTCATTTTCATTATTATTATTATTATTATTATTATTATTATTATTATTATTATTATTATTATTATTATTATTATTATTATTATTATTATTATTATTATTATTATTATTATTATTATTATTAATATATTATTATACTATTATTACGATTATTATTATTATTATTATTATTATTATTATTATTATTATTATTATTATTTGTTGTTGTTATTACTGTTTATTATAATGTCTATAGCTGTGATTTTTATAATTTTTTTTTAAATTTATTATATTATATTATTTTTATAACCTTTAATTTTGATGTAATTTGTTATATACTTAAAAAAAAAAAAAAAAAAAAAAATAATAATAATAATAATAATAATAATAATAATAATAATAATAATAATAATATTAATATTAATAATAAAAATGATAATAATAATAATTAATATAATAAAAATAAAAACAATAATAATAATATAACAGTTATATTAATAATAATAATAACTAATAATAATAATAATAATAATATAATAATAACTAATAATAACAATACTAATAGTAATAATAATAACAAGAACAATGATAACATAATAATTTAAAATAATTAATAATAGTAATAATAATAATAATAATAATAATAATAATAATAATAGTAATAATAATAATAATTAATAATAATGATAATATTTATAAAGGATTCACTCAATTAAAAAGAATATTAATAATAATATATTTATAACTTTAAGTTGTATTTTGTAAAATGTTTTATTTTTAAACAAAAGTTTTAATTATTATTTATTTTAATTTTATAGTTTATATTTTATTATTTATTTTAATTGTAATTTTAATTTTATAGTTTATATTATTATTATTATTATTATTTATTTTGATTGTCATTAATATTAATTTTATAGTTTATTATTATTATTATTATTAATTATTATTATTATTATTATTATTATTATCATCATCATCATCATCATCATCATCATCATCATCATCATCATCATCATCATCATCATCATCATCATCATCATCATCATCATCATCATCATCATCATCATCATCATTATTATTATTATTATTATTATTATTATCATTCCATTATTATTATTATTATTATTATTATTATTATTATTATTATTATTATTATTATTATTATTATTATTATTATTATTATTATTATTATTATTATTATTATTATTATTATTATTATTATTATTATTATTATTATTATTATTATTATTATTATTATTATTATTATTATTTTCTCACGGAATTTAGTCATTTAATTTTGACTTTATGTTCCTCCAACAGCTTATTTGGCAATAAACACTGCTTTCAATTATCATAAAATTGTATAGAGATATTGTTTAGGTCTGAGCAATGGTTTGATGTATGTGTGTGTGTATGTATGTATGTATGTATGTATGTATGTATGTATGCGTGTGAGTCTATGTGTTTTAAGGAAGCTGCTACCAAACTTTCTGACTTTTTATTTTTTTATTTTTTTTTAAAAAGTTTATTTGCATCTCACGGGGGCATTCCCCTATTCGAGGGGAGGAAGAGAGTAATACTTTAGGTAGTTTTCTAGATAAGATCCGAAGGGGGGATCGGACCCCCTCCTTAAGGCAAGTGATACAATCATTTTACCTTTATAACATGTCCTTAATTGATACTCTCATTTATGAACAGAAATTAGGAATAAGGAAGTAGACAACAGTTTAAAAATTGTCCTAACGAATCGTTGGGACAAGTGGCAAAAAATGTCATTGTAAAATATTTAATAGAGAAAAGACATGCTAAGCATAAGAAAGTTGCTTCACAGATTTATATTCTAATAAAAAAGTAACTGAAAAAAATTTGTTGACATTTTTTGAACACTTGTCCCAACGATTCGTTAGGACAATTTTTGCAGTGTTGCAATGTAAACCAATTTGTAAATTTTCAGTCGTATCTCTTCAGACTTTACAGGTAAATATACTTATGCTTCCCTCCATCTCAAATCCCCTGTGGGAGGGTTTTTAGCCAAGCTGGTAATATTTATGGCTATAAAATGCAATATACCATTTTACCTTTAACCTCTTATGTCTCTGTTTTGCACCACCATAATTTTTAAACTTTTAACTTTGAATATTAAGTTAAAATTATCCATTTACCAAAAATTAAAAAGATAAATTACGGCAAATAACAATTAATTATCATTGAGAAACTTTTATTTCTTTATTAAAAACTGCAAATTTTGGTTCAGAGTTTATTGGTGGTGATTTCTACCGTGGCTCAAACGGTAGAGAGATTGACTCACGTACTTGAGGTCGCCGGTTCGATCCCACAAGGGAATCCTAGTTATATACTACCTAGAAAAGTTCCTCTCCTAGAATAGGGCAATGCCCGTGAGATGTGAACTGAAATATATATATAAAAAATCCTTTAACAGTGGTCTTTACTGGTTATCCAAACCTTACTCTAGTCTTTAGTGGTTTTCCAAATCTTACTCTAGTCTTTAGTGGTTTTCCAAACCTTACTCTAGTCTTTAGTGGTTATCCAAATCTTACTCTAGTCTTTAGTGGTTTTCCAAACCATACTCTAGTCTTTAGTGGTTTTCCAATCCAATTTTTTATCTTTATATTTATATTACCATTCAAATATTTTGTAAATCAAGTTTTAGTTACAGCTGGTCTTTTATATGTGTTCGATGCATAAGAGACACTGTCTCTCTTGGTAATATTTATGTGGTTGATAGGTAAATGGCATTGGAACAAATATCTGTGTTCGATACATAGATGACATTGCCCCACGTAACTGTAATCTGTGTTCGATCAATAAATGACATTGCCTCACTTAACTGTCATCAATGTTCGATTGTCTCACTTAATAACGGTTATTTGTGTTGGATACATAGATGACATTGCCTCACTTAACGTTATGTGTCCGATACGTAGATGACATTACCTCACTTAATAACAGTTATTTGTGTTCGATACACAGATGACATTTCCTCACTTAATAATGGTTATCTGTGTTCGAAACATAGATGACATTTCCTCACTTAATGACGGTTATCTGTGTTCAATACAAAAATGACATTGCCTCACTTAACGGTTATGTGTGTTCAATATGTAGATGACATTGCCTCACTTAATAACGGTTATCTTTGTTCGATACGTACATTAGTCTAACTTGGTAACGGTTATCTTCGATACATAAGGTGACATTGCCTTACTACGTAACAGTTACGTGTACGATACATAAGTGGTATTACATCAGTTCGTAATAGTTGTGTTAGATACATAGGTGACGTAATAAAAGAATGGTATTAGCATACTTAAATAGGAATAGCAGTAGCATGATAAGGTAAAACTTAGATTTAAATTTAAAAAAAAAGAAAAAACCTATTTTTAAATTAGAACCTAACCTAAACCAAGTCTCTGTCTCTCTCTCTCTCTCTCTCTCTCTCTCTCTCTCTCTATATATATATATATATATATATATATATATATATATATATATATATATATAATATATATATTATATATATATATATATATATATATATATTAGGAATTTTTTCTTTGAGATTTGTTTTTCTAATTTCCCAGAACACAGAAAACAAAAAATCATTTATTATTATTATTATTATTATTATTATTATTATTATTATTATTATTATTATCATTATCATTATCATTATTAGTATTACTACTTGTTACAGAAATTTCGGCGCAAGGTGTGCGAAGTGTTGCCGCAGCATCAGCGCGGCCGACTGGGTCCGTCGTGCGAGAGATCGGGTCTATCACTTGGCTTGCTTTGCCTGCGACGCCTGCAAGAGGCAGTTGAGTACAGGGGAGGAATTCGCTCTTCACGAGAGTCGTGTCCTTTGCAAGCAACATTATTTAGAAACTATTGAAGGAGGTGCCACTAGTAACGATGGTGAGTGTTTACCAGAAGCATATATATATATATATATATATATATATATATATATATATATATATATATATATATATATATATATATATATATATATATATATATATATATATATATATATATATATATATATATATATATATATATATATATATATATATATATATATATATTATATATATATATATATATATATATATATATATATATATATATATATATATATATATATATATATATATATATATATATATATATATATATATATATATATATATATATATATATATATATATATATATATATATATATAATATTTTTTTTTTTTTTTTTTTTTTTTTTTTTTTAATAATAATAATAATAATTAATAATAATAATAATAATAAAATAATAGTAAAAATAATAAAATTTTAAATTAAAAATAAGTAATAATAATAATAATAATAATAATAATAATAATAATAATAAAAATAGACCCATGATTTCATATTATATGTAGTAAAAATAACTTTTTTTAAATAAATAAACTTTATATATATATATATATATATATATATATATATATATATATATATATATATATATATATATATATATATATATATATATATATATATATATATATATATATATATATATATATAACAAAGCATCTAATTTAATTAATTATTATTATTTTTATTATTAAAATTATGAAATTTTAAAGAAAAATTTATAGGAGTATCGTCTCTCCCCATTCCATACTCCGTATATCGATTTCTAAATCCTCGGTATCGAGCCCTCCTCCAATCCGCCATCTTGATTTTCCACTTCTGCTCCACTTCTCATTTGCAAAATTAAAAAAAAATTGCCCACTCAGCGGAATTAGTAATCTTAAAGTAGAGTATTTAAAATCGGAAGAAATTTATAGTTTAAAAAATATAGTTTGAAACTTCTTCAATACTTTTACCATAGACTATAAATAATAGACTAAATAAACAATATAAACTATGGAGGCTTCTATTCATTTATTTCGTTGTTAACTCTTTTAGCTACAAATTTAGTGATTTTTAACTCAACTTTTGATTTTAGTTACAATTTTGACTCCATTAAATAATTCTATACTGACTCACATATATATACAGTATATATATATATATATATATATATATATATATATATATATAATATATATATATATATATATATATATATATATATATATATATATATATATATATATATATATATATATATATATATATATATATATATATATATATATATATATATATATATGCGAAACAGACGTAAGCCCAGGGCCCGCTTGTAATAAGAAAGAATTGACATATCCTATAGACCTTTTACGAAAATCCTGTAGAAAATTAAATGCTATGTTTCAAATGAGAGAGTAACTAGTTAGAGTCTCGCTCAGCGCATGCTCAGAGCACGCTCGCAGCATAATATTTAATATATTTCCCCAAACTTGATTCTCCTGAGAGCGTGACTGGAGTACGATCGTTTGAATTCGACTTATATTTGGAGCATGATCATATTATTATTATTATTATCAGTGGTAGTAGTAGTAGTAAAGTAAGATCAATATATGAGTATAATTATTTGAAATTTCCATCAACGATATAATAATAATAATCAATATTTTTTTTACGAGTAAAAATCTACGGGAATTATTTCGACTATTTCATTATCGACCTTGATTCCCGTCATTCCCATTTGGGATTCCTTTTGATATTCCTATCGGGAATGCTTCTAAATTAATTAATCCTTATTCAACTTTTGGGAATCGATTTTACAATTAGGAATGAAATAGGAATGAATTAATAATGAAGGAAAATAAGATTAAATAAGGGATTATATATATATATATATATATATATATATATATATATATATATATATATATATATATATATATATATATATATATATATATATATATATATATATATATATATATATATATATATATATATATATATATATATATATATATATATATATGGGGAGAGAAATTCCATATGAGGCATTTTATTTTAATTATATTAATTTATAAATTAAAAGTAATTATATCATTATAAAATAACTTAAAATAAAATAATAAATTAATTATCTATTATTATTAAGGCATTTTACTTATGTAACGGATTTTATAAAGGTGTATTTAGGGATTGTTCTCCTGGAGGAGTTTTTTCCTCTCACTGACATGATCTGCTTCTGCGAAATCTATAGACTTAGCATTTTCCTGCCAGATTTAGCAGTTTTTATTTTTGGCATGTTAGAAGGTTAGAATAAGTTAGGGTTCGCTAAGTTAGGGTAGGTTAGGGTATGCAAAGTTAGGTTGGGTTAGGGTTCGCAAAGTTAGGTTAGGGTTCGATAGGTTATGTTAGGGTTCACTAAGTTAGATTAGGAGAAACATGCCATTCCTAACACTTCTTTAATATTTTTTTTAATTAAAAATAAATTCAAATGCAATTAAATCATAAAGAAACTATATATATATATATATATATATATATATATATATATATATATATATATATATATAATATATATATTATATATATATATATATATATATATTTTTTTTTTTTTTCGTTTTATGTTCCCATGTTTTAAAAGATTTTGTTTGGTTTATTTATATTTAAATTTTTATTAATTAAAAAAGAAAGATGTTTGTTTTCAAACTATATATTTTATACCATTTAAATTATGTCACGTCAAACTTGTCTTTTTGTATTTAACTCTTGTTTCTTGTTTACCCAACTGTCCGTTGGTAGAAGCGACCGACGGTGAAGGAACGCAACGCAAGAGCAAGAGGGTAAGGACGACCTTCACGGACGAGCAACTTCAGGTTCTTCAGGCAAATTTTCAGATCGATTCCAATCCAGATAGTCAAGATTTGGAGAGAATTGCCCAGTTAACTGGGCTTAGCAAGAGAGTTACTCAGGTCTGGTTTCAGAACTCGAGAGCGAGGCAGAAAAAGCATCTCACTTCAAAGAAACATCACCATCAAGGTAAGAAATGATAAGTTTTGTTTTTTGGGTACAAATAAAAATTGAAAAATTATCAATAGTTTATTAACTCTCCCTTTTTTATTTATAATTTATATCAAAGCACTTAAACCATTTTAACATAACTCTAACAATTAATTTCATTAATAATTAACTCAAGAAATGTAGTCCTATATACACACTAAAATAACACCTTAAAATTTTCTTCTATGGAAACATCAAAACAGTAAATTTAATTTTCTTTTTTTTGGTATGGGTTATGATAATAATCTACTACTACTACTACTAGTAATAGTAATAATGACTATGTTGTATTTTTAATTTTTTTTTTTCACAAGTACTAAAAGAGGAAGATTTATAGGAAAAAATACTTTTTCAACTATTAAAAATAATTATTTATAGTTTAATAAATTTGAAAATGTAAATAATATAAATATATATTTTTCATTAATAAATTATTTTTGGGAAGATTTCTTTTCCGTTATCTAATTTTCTTTTTCTCTTTTAACGAGAAGGGCTCGAACGGGCGCTTCACGATATTAGTGGATCATTTGCCCGAACCATCGATCTCCACTTCATGTATTCATTTAGACCTCAAAGTGTTGGTAAGTTACAATCAGATTTTTTTCTCATAATTATTTTAAGTTGTTTGTTACGTTTGACAAGCGTTTGAAATCGTATGAAGGTGATTTGGTCCATGTTTGAAACAGAATTCATTAGCCAACGCTTGCCAAACGTTTAAAATCGTATGGTGATAAGTTCCATGTTTGAAACAGAGTTCATAAACCGACGTTTGTCAAACGTTTGAAATAGTATGAAAATGGTTTGATTCAATTTGAGATAAGGCTTATAAGTTATATTAAGCCGACGCTTATCAAACATTTGAAATAGTATGAAGATGGTTTGATTCAACTTGAAACAAGGTTTATGTTATATTAATCCGACGCTTGTCAAACATTTGAAATCGAATGAAATAGGTTTAGTGATATTTAAAACAGTTTGTAAACCATATTATAATCCTCTTAAGCAGGCGTCTCTCAACCGTTTGAAATAGTATGAAGGCGATTTGCTCGTTTGAAAAATGGTTTCAGTCATTTTAAGCCCAAGTTTGTCAAGCATTTGAAATCCTTTTGAAGACGATTTGATCCTTTTATAAAATAGGATTTATAAACTGTATTTCAAACAGAAACAAATCACCTTCGTATAATTTCAAACGTTTGGCAAACTTCAAGCAATGCAACAGTTATTGCTTATAGAGTTTTCTTTTGTTTTTGTTTTTATCTTGCTAGTAAATAAGATCCCTCGTACATTAGCGACTATTGTTGTATGAAACATATGCGGAATATCAGAAATGAGATATATATATATATATATATATATATATATATATATATATATATATATATATATATATATATATATATATTATATATATATATATATTATTATATATATATATATATATATATCCATAGGAGGGTGCTTGGAACCCCTACTGGGGCTACTATGGCATTCTGCTGGGTGCTTCTGGGTTGCAGCAGAATGCCATAGTAGCCCCAGTAGGGGTTCCAAGCACCCTCCTATGGATTTACATAAGTACCGAGTTGCTACAGTGATTCGAAGCAGAAGAGCTTGAAAACCGTTCTACTATGCCCTCTTTTTTGTGAAGGTGGCGTAGCTCGGTGGTACAGCCTTCTGTACATTGTCTAACGGCGACGCTGTTGTCAGTGGTTTCGAATCCTGGCGTGCGGAAAAATTTTCTGTCTTATATATATATATATATATATATATATATATATATATATATATATATATATATATATATATATATATATATATATATATATATATATATATATATATATATATATATATATATATATATATATATATATATATATATATATATATATATATATATAATTTTGTAGCTTCTCAAATTATAAATTAATGTTTTTAAATTTATGTACGGCGGGTTTTAGTCGATTTTGTCTAC
>SEYY01013949.1:22500-32500 GCA_009176605.1 Armadillidium nasatum | reverse complement strand
TATATATATATATATAATAAATAAAAAAAAAATAAAAAATTTAGCTAGGGTATAATAATAATAATAATAATTAATAATAATAATAATAATAATAATAATACTTCGAGTGTCTTGAATCAATTAAATTTTTTAAATATTTTTAAATTAATTTAAAGTATTTTAATTTATTATATTTTATTTGCGCAAATAACAAAAACACAAGTTTTTTTTATATTAATATAAAAATAATTTTTGTAAAAATTTTTATTATTTACTAATATAAAAAATGAATAATTTTTTGAAAACATCCAAATTATTTTTTTTTAAATTATTTTTTATTTTATTTTACTCAATAATTATATTTTAAATAAAATTTCTTCTTGGTAAGAAGCATTTTCAGGTTAGAACAAATTATAATACATAAAATAAAGTCATATAAAGTTTTTAGGAAATAATAATAATAATAATAATAATAATAAAAACATACTAAAGGTGGAAAAGGGATTTGAAAACGATGTTTGGCAGGCTTTGAATTCATTATTATTATTATGGATAAAAAGAAAGAGAAACAACCTACATTTTTTTATATATATATATAAAAAGTTCGCACCAAATGGGGATTGCCCTCTTTAAGCGTCGAAACTTTCTAGGAAATATCATCCTAGGGTCAACGAGGGATCGAACCAGCGATTCAAGCACGGGTGTTAGTGACTCTACCATTTTTTTTTGTTTTTCAGTAGTTCTTCATTCAGGGCGATAGTCTTCTATCTTCAAAGGCCTAACTTTATTCGTTATTCATCTTCTTTTAGCAATTTTCTTCTTTTCTAGCTACATTCTTCCTCTTTTCATTGAAGAATCTTTTACCAGAGTAAAAAATATAACAAGTAATGAAATGCAATGTTATAAAAAGTCAAAATTAACTTCTTTTAGTGACATTTAACGTAAAATTGATTTCAAACAACTTTCAATCCGTTATTCAACTGATTTAATTCTAGCAAACTTTGCAACTTTTAATTCGGAGGGGGGTGTGATTTGGATGACGTCACTACCATCATCATAGGAGCGTTTATTTGAATTTGGAGAGTAACGGCCAACGTCATATTTTACGACAGGAAAATATACTTGGTATAGTTTTACTTTACTTTCACAGTCCTCAAAATAAAAGAACTTTGATTTTGGGTATTGGAATGTAGACTGTGAAAAGCAAAGTAAAAAATATACTAAGTATATTTGCCTGATTTAAATTATGACGTAGACCGTTACTCTCCAAATTCAAACGCTCCTATGATGATGGTAATGACGTCATCCAAATCACTATCCCTCCTAATTATTTTGATTTATTCATTAATCTCATCTGTCGAAAAGTTTTATTTTCTTTTATACAATAATTGTTTTAAATCATTTTAAGTATTTTTTTTTTTCACTACTACTACTACTACTTTTTAGGATGAAACTCCGCCCATTTTTTTTTTTTTAAATCAATTTGAGGAGGAAATAATTAAACTTTTAGAACAATTTCTTTTTAATTATTTTAATTATTAATTATTATACTTATTAGTCCCCAGTCATCCATTTTTTCTATTTTATTTATTTATATAATATATATATATATATTATATATATATATATATATATATATATATATATATATATATATATATATATATATATATATATATATATATATATATATATATATATATACATACAATGACTTATTGTATATGAGGTCTACAAATTTCGTCGTGGTTTTCATTGCTCAGGTACTAAATATATAAATATTTATTAATTAAAAATTAAAAATATGATCACCACTCACGGGTCGGGGGTACGGGGAGCGGAGCCCCCGTAGATATATGCTCGTGTGCCATGCATTTAAATATTTGTACTTAATCAATGATTTACATCTCACTGACTTGCCATTTATCGAGGAGGGTTTTATTAAGTTTAACTCTAGGAATCAAACCAGGGTTCTGCTACACGAGTCCGATTCCTCATCACATACGCATCACTTTCTATATATATATATATATTAGTATATTATTATAATAAAACCTATATATAATAATATAATAATATATAATAATTAATAATAATAATATAAATAAATATATATATATATATATATATATATATATATATATATATATATATATATATATATATATATATATATATATATATATATATATATATATATATATATATATATATATATATATATATATATATATATATATATATATATTATATATATATTATAGAATGTGCAATATCTCTTTCTTTCTTTTCTTTGGAAAATTTTAAATTATTCGTATCTTATAATTTTCAGTAATAATAATAATAATAATAATAACAATATTGTTTGTGTAATAAACTTTCTTATAAGTCTACTTTTATTTACATTAAAAATAAAAAAAAAATCACCAAGGTTAATAATAATATTTTTTTGTTTAAGTGTACAGAAGCAGCCACAGCTTACTCAATAGCGGCTATCAACTTCAGAGGCACCTCTTAGACAAAACGGAAGAAAGTTCGGCACAAAAGAATCAAATACCAAAGAAAAATTTTTAGTGATCTGAGGAAAGCAAAGATGCTCGCACTATTAGTGATACGATTCCGACAAGATGTATTGAAGGCGATTGGGATAAGGTATTGAAGATAAATCGGGAAAGAACTTGCGTCTGAGGACTGTGATGACTGCACGCTCAAAAAATTTAAAAAATATGAACTGAAAGAGGAAAGAGATGGCAAAAATGGAAAGAACGGTGAGCAGTCCCTTGCGTCAGATTTGTTTGACCCATTCTGAGACGAGACAAGATTACCTCTTGGCTCCGACTCCTTCTACATAAGTAGACAAAGTCTTAAGAAAAAAGTTAGATATAACGTAGCTTGGCACCTCGATTGCCTTAAGTCCAATATCCTTGACTGCATGTTTGAAAACACTATCGAAGACAGGAAGCATAATCAGAAGCAAGGAGATAACTTCGCTTGATGATATCTTCTTCTCGACACGTTGCGAGTGGCTGCAATGGTAGCAGCTTTATCGACTTGTTCTTTTCCTGCGATGCCCATGTTGAAGAAGACCCAGCGGAATGTTTGGTCTCTTTTACTCGAGTAAAAAAACAGAAACCAGAGGATTCCTTATCGAATGGTTTTATAAAGCGAGAAAGGAACTCTTGGAATCAGAGAAGATTGCATATGTTTCACCCGTCAGGTCTAGAATCTTATGCACAGCCATAAACAATGCCACCAACTCGGCAGTAAATATAGATGAGTTGGGTAGGGTGTGACTTACTGTGAATTCTAGGAAAACGGCTGAAGCTCCCGCATCCCCCTATCTCTTAGAGCCATCAGTGTAAAACAGAATGGAATGAAAGTGAATAGCTCGGTGAGAAGCAAAGGAGGCACACATAAAAGCCGGATGTTCTATTTATTTATTCAGCGAAGATAGCCCCATACAGATCGCATGAGGCTAATGCCATGTATTAAAGTTAACATAATGAAATTTCAGAAAGCCCAGAAAAGGCAAGTCAAGAAAGCTGAACAAAGCCGCCGCTACTCCATTAATAGATCAGGGTATGGGGAACTCTACTAATTAGAGGAGTCAAAGCTGAGGGGGTTAAATTCTGGATGAGGAGAAACAAGGAAAACATAAGTTGTGCTCTCCGTAATGACAGGGACATAACGCCAGCCTCCACCTCCGTATTCTCTTTTAGTGACTATCGAAATGCCCAAGTAGCAATCATAGAACTTCATTTTGTGGAATCGAATAAAATAATACTAATGTAAATAGATTTCCCAATTATATTTGGGGAAAGGAAATGTTGTATGGTCAAAGTGACAATTTATTTATTTTTTTTAAATATATCGTTACTAAAATGGAGTTTCGGTAAGAGTTCTAATTTCTTCTTCAATAATTCTAAAACAACACCAGATGGCTTACGCAATATTAGAAAAATTAATAAATCTGATATGACTGGTTATATTTATTTTATTTCGAGTGGTACTTAAACCATTTGGAATTTATACTTTTTATTTAATGATGAAGAAAAAAAAATGAAAGTACTTCAGTGTGAGAAGAGACAGTGACTCAGAAAGGAAATTTTTCTATATTCTTTAGGCATAGAGAAAAAAGGGTGGCAGAGTCTCTCCATGGATTTTAAAGAGGGAGAATAAAAACTTGCTAATCTCAAGCTTCCTTCTACACAAAGAATTTGAAGAATATTTCAGCTATTGTAACTTTCGTGGACTTACAATTTAAGGTAACGAAAATTTAAGCTAAACAACTACATGACATTAACTGCATTTTTCTCCATTAAAAATTAAGTTTACAATATACTAAGCTAATACAATTTAAATCCAACAATTATTAAAATTCGAAACACATTTTCAAACAATCAACCTTGGTTAACGTTTAACGTAAATTTTTTATGAGAAAAAAAAAATCCAATTACTTAGCTTTAGGTGTGCTGCACACGTTCAACAGAATCTGAAAAATGTTTTGAAGTTTCGGCTATTCGAACTCAGTTGTATGAATCTACAAGAACAGTAAACACATCTCGTTCTAACTTCATTTTTTTTGACGTAAGAATAAGGAGTCTGGTTCTAATTTCTGTCTGACAAAAGTAACATAAAACACGAATTTTTACCAAATTGACTCCAGTACTTCACAACAAATTGAGCTCCAAAATCAAAACGTCGTTGAAAAATTAACCATGATTATACTATGAACTTAGAAATTCCCTGTAACAACTTTTTAATTTTAACGATGATACTATGAACACAGAAATTCCCTTAAAAACATACTTTTTTTTATTTAACCAGTTGTCCAAGAACAAAATATATAACTATTTCCATGTTAATGTATTAAAAACAAACCCGAAACGGTATATGAAATATCTCGATATTTAATTGAAATATCAGATCTGATACCCAAAAGAAATTAAATTCGTTAAATGATACCAGAAACTTTTCCATGGTTTAGAGTCTGCTGTCTTCTGAAAAAAAAAATCCTGACAAAATTTAAGCCAAGCTCATAAGACTGATGATTCTGGTGAAGTTTCAAATTTGATTTTTAAACCTATTCCCGATTTAGAATAAACATTTCAATAAACTTATAAATGGACACTCATACCATTTGGGAAACCCTGTAGATTTGCAGTAAATATTTAATGAGAAAGGTAAATAGTTTAATCAAATTAATAAAAAAAAACAACTTCAACAACCATCGAATAAAAAGTTATGGAGAAACGGAAGGGTGGGGGGTAAGTCGAATAAATAAAATTGAATTATATTAATTTTTCTTATTTCATTTTTTTAAGTGTCTTTTGTTTCTTGAGACAAGTTCTAGCAGAATGTTTTTTCTAATTTCAAAATTTTAATTTTACCATTAAAATAATTAGTACTGTTTACACCGATGACACAGAATACAAACAGAACATCTGTAAGAATCAAGAACTTATTATAAGACTTGTCTGAACTTTGATAACATTGAATCTTCTGAAGATATATTGTTTATTATCATTCATACGCAGAGGGCGATGAAGAGACCTGTTCTTAGTTACAAATAATATTCATACATTGGAGCCAGAGTTTCTATAACCATGAGTAACCGGTGTTGGTGGTTGCGCAGTGCCACAATTCTGGTACTGGTATCAATATAGAAGTGATAATTAAGACTATTATTAAGATAGTATTTATAAAAAAAGACCCGATTTACTAATGTGTATATAAAAATAATTGTATACATCCAAGATGAAAGAAAAAAAAATAGACTGACTTACCTTAAATTTATATTATTCCATCAATTCTTATGTAAAAAGAAACAAACTCGAGAAGAGCACACGCACGACAAAAACGTCGCCACAAAGATGTCATGACGAAGGCCATTTCTCCATTCTAAAAATTACTTATTTAATGCGTTATATTAAGACCTACCGTATATTAGATACATTTTTTTGGAATTATCAAAAATTGTAAAAAAAATTTAAAAAGTAAAATAAATAAAAATGTAAAATAAATAAATTTATTCCCTTTTATTTTTTTTTAATTCATTTTAGTTTATATATACAAATATCTTTAAAAAATTCTTTAACTACTTCTAAAACTCTGGATAAATTTTAAACAACTTAGTCTTATATGTATAATTATTATTAATAATTAATAATTATTTATAATTATTATTAATAATTATTATTAATAATTATTATTATTTAAAATATTTTTTGTAAAATAAGAAAAGTTTTTAATATAAAAAAGTTTCTAAAAAAAAAATAATAATAATATCACTATTTTTTTTTTTTTAAAATTAATATTCTTCAAATTTATTTAATACAACAAAATCAATTTTCCCTTTAAAAACCTTCAACCCTATTTAAAAAAAAATAAATAAATATAATCATTTACATTAATTTATATAAAACCTTCCAAAGCTTAATTAAAGTTTTAACACAACAAAAAAAAAAAAAATATTTTATCCAAGATTATTTATAATATATTAATGACAATAAAAGAAATATTAAATAATAACAATTTAATAATAAAATCAACAAATATTTTCTACATTATAATGTAAAAGTAATATATTTTCTTACTACTAATTATTACTTAATATAATTTGCATGAGATAATTTAAAAAAAAAAAAATTATACAGCAAGTATTAAATATATGGTAGCCTTATTGCTTAGGGCATGACCTTGTACTGGATGGATCTTCCACCTTATCAAAATACTTTTATACCAAAATATATAAATCTATATTACATAAAGTAGTAAACAAAAATATATATTATTTTATATATATATATACGTATATCAATATAAAAATTGAAAATATATAAAAATATTTTTAAAAATTACTTAACACTAACCAAATGCAAGTACAGTAATTTTTTATTGATAAGATTCTTATTGAACTTTGATGCAGAAACCTGACACGAACAACCATGAGTTACTTCGCTAACATCGATGAGGTAAACATAAATGAGTTTAGTTGAAGAGTGAGAACCAAATCGTCAGGTGAATTCCTGTTCAGGTAGAGATAAACCTTTTTGAATAATGATTCGCACGTCTATTGGAGGATACCTCTGAGAAGGAAATGTATAATAAATTTAATTACCATGAACAAAAAATATTTACCACAATTAAAAGGTCCAATGGGAATAATAAATAAGACTACCTCCTTCAGTAGGATTTTGCCCTAAGACATGTTCTGCTTAGTAGTGAAAAGGTCCAATGGGAATAATAAATAAGAATACCACCTTCAGTAGGACTTTGCCCTAAGACATGTTCTGTTTAGGAGTGAAAAGGTCCAATGGGAATAAATAAGAATCTCCTTCAGTAGGACTTTGCCCTAAGACATTTTCAGTTTAGGAGTGAAAAGGAAATAAGAAAACTACTTTTGTTTTCGTTCCACTACTTTACCTAACAATGGTTTTCATCGTATGTCTTCTTAATTCAGATATTATTATCAGCATGATGTATATAATTATATTTCTATCAATTAAAAATACCTTTCTTTGAGAATAATTATATATACGGTTCGAATAAAATTTTTGTACCAAATACCCTTAATTATTATCTAAGGGATTCCGTCCTGTACTTTTCGGCAGGAAGGCTCACCCATATGAATCATTTGACTACATGCACACACGTACAAACAACAAACGAACAAACAATTCAAAAACACGGGGTATAAACACATTACATTGCATATGTTTTGCACTATTCCTATCAAAACTTCTAACTATTAAATTGAGGTGAAAAGAATTTAGTTGGGATGCATAGATGAACTTTTCTCGTTAATAAAATTTAAAAACATATTTTTGGCAATATTCCAGAAGCAGTAGAGTATTTGTTGCCTAAATCATTAATATCAATACTAAAAAGAGCTGACAGTGATATGTCAACTAATGTAGTTATAAATAAAGTTAAAGTTAAAATGTTAAAATACATAGTTGTTAAGTTAATGCAGGGGTAAAGTAGAGAAACTGCTAATTCATGGCTCAATAAGATTAACAATGTAAAGAACAAGAGAAAAGAGGAGTATAATTTAATTACGAGGACTCGATATAATCAAAACTAACTGAAATCCGAAAGACAGTCTGTATAAGTGGATCATATCTTGAAATATTTGTAGTGATGGGAAGTTATGAAGTTGAAGTACGAAGTTGATTATGAAGTTTTTAACGATGTCAATGACGATTATAGTAAATTTGACGATAACGATGAAGTTGAAAAAGAATATTTTAAAAATTTCCATTACTTTAATACACTTAAAAATTTTATAATAAGGAAGAATTAATTTATGTCTTTTCTTTATTCAAATGTAATTTTAATATATAGTATAATAAAATAGGGCGTCCCACTCACTCTTGGCCCTAGGTATGTTCTTATAAATATCAAAGTACAAGTCATAAGTTAATAAAATTTACTACGAACGAACCTTGGTGTGTGAGAAGCGAGGTAGAATCATAAGAGGTCGAGCTACATGCCACACGTCCATAAGCATGTACGAAATTAAGTCCTCTTTGAAGATCGGGTGATTTCCAAGGGACTCCCCCGACCTCTTTCTCTAACATGGAAAAGGGTGTGAAGGGATGCTTTGATCCTAATGGCAATCACTTCCAACAGTTTTTGTGATGTCAGCCCATTTCTCACACACCAAAGTTTGCTAGTGGCAAATTTTATTATCCTACGACTAATAATTTGTTATCTATAAGCGCATATCTGAGGCCCGAGAGCAAGTGGGGACAACCTATGATATCTCCAGAACATTTATTTTAAAAATTTTAATATGTAAGAACATGGAGAAAGATACAAAATTTTAATACTTTAAATTTAAAACTCTTAAATTGTGATGCAAAAACAATCTTTTCTCCAATTTCTGGGGAAATTTGTTATTGTCTTGGAGACGATATTTGGCCCCAACTACTAAACAGCCTTTCCCTCTCAATAGAAAGAGGTTGGAAAAGTAGTTTAAAAACCAATATATGTAAATTAATCTACAAAAATGATTGGCAGAAAATTGACGATGGCGATTGAGAAAAAATACGTCGAAATCCCATCAAAAAATATTTTTTTTTAATTGAAAATAGAAACAGAGAAATTTGAAATCGTTAAAAACAGAAAAGTTTGCATCACTATAATTGAAAATTACAATATAAAAATTTCTTAACATACTAATTACAAAGATAATAGAAAAAAAAAAATGGGTACTTAAAATAAATACCTTTAAAAAGAAAATAATACTGACTCTAGGGAATCTAGATATTGCACACAACACACATCGGAAAATGTTTAAAATACAGTTAAAGCAATTAACTTGCATTAAATTGTCTAGAAAGAGTAGAAGAAAAAAAATTTTTTTTCACCATACCTCAGGTAGGACTTTCGTCCTGTCAGTAGGATCTTCCGAGGAAGATCCTTGAGTTTCTTGGGCCCACGGCGGATACCGCTGGCTGGGCCAGGCCTATCGCGGATGCCGGAGATTATTATTTATAACAGCTAGCTTTTCTTTCACTTTACCGCTGAACCATTTTTATATATAAGAAAAAGTTGCCAAATTATAAAAAGTATGCCTGCAAAGGGCATCCCCAATAAGAAGCATAGTAAAGAGGTAGGTTACAAAACATAAAATCATAGAGGGATAAAAAAAAAACAAAAAAAACAAGGACACTGTAAAGGGAGGAGGAGGTTGATTTATAAATAAAAATATGAAATTATTTTAAAAAATTTACTGTATAAACAAATTCAGTAACTTACTTGTAGTAGTTTAACATTATTAGCAAAATCTGAAGCCAATATTGTGTCTCTTTGTAATCTGCAAAATATATAAATAATAATAATAATAATAATAATAATAATAATAATAATTTCTTTGAAAGTTAAGTATTTAATTAATTTTCATTGGAAACTAAATTTTTGTAGTTAAAAAATAAATAGCTAATGAAATTTTACATGTAGTCATAATTTACTTAAGAAAAATATTAGTATTATTGGTAATAATAACAATAATCTA
>SEYY01013949.1:17500-20000 GCA_009176605.1 Armadillidium nasatum | reverse complement strand
ACCTTTAATTTTCCTATTTATATCACTTAAATGACCAATTCGAATATACCTCACAATATTTGTGTAAATGAAGTCTCTATAATTTTATCAATACTATCATTTTTCAATTCTTTTACTACTTTTATCAATTTCCCACGTCTTGGGTAGTATCTTGTTTAACTTGAAGTGACATTTCAAACCTAGTGTGTTGCACCACCCAATTTTTGACCAACTATATATCTGTATTCAGTCATTTCTTCCTTATTCAAATCCTCATATTCCTATATACTTTCTGGTACACTCATTCCTTCTACATAGTCATGTTGATCAAAATAAATCACTCCTTCTCTCTGGTTTACTCCAATATATTTAAAATTTTCTTCCATCAACTTTATTAACTCTGCTTCAAATTTCTTATTTCATGCAAAGCAAAAATCTTTACGTGAATGTGAGCCAAGCGTGTCTGACTGAACACCATAACACTGCATTATGTTAATAATTCCTTATACCGAAAATTATTACACTTAATAATGGGGGATTTGTGATATCCTAAAAAAAAAATCTTTAACAATATTAAAGATTTTATAACATTTTCTACAGAAATGATTAAGGCTTATCCATTATAACAAATATAATTCATTAATTTTCCTTAATATAAATCGATAATTAAATATTTTAGATAAAAGTTCCTTTATTTCAAGCCTTCAGATTGTGAAAAATTGCAACATAAACACTTGCTTATTATCTCATTGTGAGATCTACCTTGAGACCTGTTGTTTCCATTATTGACCTAATGAATCAGTTCTGCAATCTTAACAGATTTAAGAATTTGACAATTTGAGAGTACATTCGTCGTATCATCAGAGTTGCTCCAAATACAGCACAGATCATTACATAACTAATGATAAGAGTTTAGAGTAGTATGTAATTTTTGTTTGAGGTGGTCCATCCAAAGCATTTCGACTCTTAGCTTTGGTTCAAAGTAAAAGTTGAATTCTCTAACATAATCACAACTGTATTTATGTAAATATTTGGGTAGATATTAAGGTTAAATTTATCTCATAACGTTTCACAATACCCAGTCTCCCTCACCATTTGAGTACAATCGCTCTTCCTCAGCGCTTGAAGAGAAAAGTTAAGTCGCAAGCAAACAGAATTGAGAGTAAAGCAGCCAAGAAACGGGAGAAGTTACATTCGTTGATTTCTGAGTATACAAAGTAACGAAATCAGTCTTCGAGATAAAAAGCATACTCTCTCGTTCTAGTATTCATCACCAACTCCAGTCATCCAGTTGAGTCCCCTCCTTAACCTTCCTAGTTTCGTTTCAAAACAAACGGGGCCTACTATACTCAAGCAAAAGGAGGTTTAGCCCTACTTGTATCTCCATTAATTAATATCCATTTATCCATTAATAAAGTTCAAAGCATTTAAAAGACAATAATGATCTTTCCGATGAATTTGGAATTGTTCTAGTTTTAAAAAGACAGCATTTTGAATTTTGTTCTGGATTTAAAAAGATAAGTAAAATATTCCATAAGTTATTTATTTGGTAAAGATTGCTGTAAGTCTTATATCTTATTTCAAATAAATAAATAATCTATAAAGTGGCTTTCCAAGGACGTAGAGGAGCCTCCTCCAGCCAATATATATATATATATATATATATATATATATATATATATATATATATATATATATATATATATATATATATATATATATATATATATATATATATATATATATATATATATATATATATATATATATATATATATATATATATATTGGCTATTACCTAAAACTATAATACTGGGGTTTGAGTTCTTGAGACTGTAAATGATTAAACAATTGTGTATCGTGATGCTTAAGATTTTTCATAAGTCTGTCCATCATGGCACCAATGCCACTAGAGCTCTTGTCCAGAGTCCTTATAAAGAGATCTCTTGCCTGGGCCATGAGGGATATAAAGCAAAAGAATGTGTCAGCTTCAGCGTGCTCTGAAATTATAATGTAAAATATATCCCCAATTTTTATTTTATATACCTTTAAATAAAAAAAAAATTTAAAATCTTTATTACAATAATGCTTATATAATCTAAATACAAATTTTACATTCTTATTTGACTATTGTTAAAAACATTGAAAATAATTAACACAGACTAAAAATAACCTTTGTAATGAGTTAAAATTATCATTATGCAGATGTTAACATTTTATGGAATAAAAAAAAACCAAGGTTAGAGCCTGGAATCTGAAACATATATTTATTTTGTTGGCTTTATGATACTTGAAGAAAGGAATTCATGATAAGGTAAATGTGATGTCACAAACTTTAGGCATTAAAGGTAACGACGTCACATAAATATTGGAAAGTTTAACATAAATGCCTTAGGATGTTTTAAATAAAATAGTAAAATTTTTTCTATTTGCTTATGTATGATTATGAACATTTTGTGCATGTCCTCTACAGAAAATGATTTTTCGTGTTGGTATCGGTTAAAATTTTGGTATAGCTGCA
>SEYY01013949.1:0-15000 GCA_009176605.1 Armadillidium nasatum | reverse complement strand
AAATGCACATTTATTAATTCTAAATCCAACAGAAAACTTTTATATCGTCATCAATCAACTAACTATAAAAAAATAATAAAAAAAAACAACAAAAAAAAAACACCAATTTTCTGTACTGTTCATAGCAAAATTCTGTGTTTTATTTTCCTTTCTTTCCTAAATCATCAAACTCTCTTGTGTCCAAACTTGTTGTCAATTTAGATATTAAATATCAATTCCTTATAATATTCCTGAAATATATATTCACAGATTGTGACCAATCTGAATTTTATCATTTTACTTCCTTCTCCCCCCCATCTAGCATCTACCTCTTTACTAGAGAGGTCACGGATGGAGATGTGAGCAACATCACTATTCTCTGCATCAAACAATCCATTCCTAGTTCTCTAGGGGATTCTCTCTTTAAACACCCCATTCCTAGTTCTCTAGGGGATTCTCTCTTTCCTCTCACCTCAATTATCGTATTCTTTTAAAATAAAATGTTATTCATAATTCTTCCTTTAAGTTTGCACCCTTCTCCTTAAAACAATTCACAATAGCTATAATGAAGGGAAGATGACTGAAAGGACATATATTCAAATATTTTTTACACACATTTACTACTTTTCTCTTAAATAAAAAATATACAACAAAAAAGTGATTTAATTCATATTCACCTAACATCCTTGTCAATTTGTGTGAGTATCTGGTTATCATCAAAAAATGAACGCCATTGTGAATCTGGACTTGGGTTTAATGGGTGATCCTCAACTTCAGGACTACTTTTGCTTTTACTCAGGAGTGAAGGATCAACAACCATTTCTCCTGAAGAGAAAAAACAATAATAATAATAATAAAATTTAAAGAATTACAAATCGAAGTGGGAAATATGACACAAAAGTAATGGGATTGTATGAATCAACCTAAGGAAAAAAAATAAAAAATTTTTTTTTTTTACAGATTTATAATTATGTAAATACTATAAGCAATTGTCAGTCCTGTTTAAATATAAGAATATAAGTATATAAGTAATATAATATAAGTCACAGAGCTGTAGAGACATGGTACACTTGAGAGGAGAAATAGGAGGAACGATGCAAAAATAGTACAGGATGGAATTGATACAAAAAGGAGGCTAAAAAGATCAACCTTTTAAGAAGAAGTATTAGCTACAGATCGTAGATATAATATATAAATGAAGTATTCATAAAGATAGGCAAGAAATTTTTGAATCTTTTGAGGATGCAATTAACTGTTCTGAACTGCTGTATTCTGATTTCTGTTTCATCAGGCTTAAATATCTCTTCTGTCAAGAAATACAGTATCATTTTGAGTAGCACTCAAAATATAATCGTGCACTGTTTTTTTGGACTAAAAAAATTAACACAAAGCGTCTTCAGTTGTGTAAAAATATAAAAAAAAAAAAATTATCAACTGGCAAGTGTAATAGATCCTAGGTTTATGTTAAACTTGTGCCCTGAAATGGGATAAGGTAATAGAAGGAATTCCATATTAGCAACAGCACAGTTTATTTTCAAAGCTTCAAAAACTTCTAATATCATTATTACATTATCAGAGAATTTACTGGGAAGAAGTTCAGGAAACCCTCCACAAAAAAAAGGAAATTATTCGGCTTTATGATTTCCTCAACTCAAAACTAGGCAGAAGCATATCAATGAAATGTACTCGTACTTAAGTACAATTCATTTTCTGTACTTATATTTGAACAATTCTGATGTACTTGGACCCAAGCCTATATATATATATATATATATATATATATATATATATATATATATATATATATATATATATATATATATATATATATATATATATATATATATATATATATATATATATATATATATATATATATATATATATATATATATATATATATATATATATATATAATAAAATTCACTGAAACTTACTTATGAAATTTTGATACTGACATCTTTTTTGATCAAGAATATCTTTCCATTTGGTTCTCTGAAGAGGAAGATACCCCAGCAGAATTTTCCACGACAAAGCTCTTCGCCCGCCTTCATCTGGGATTCCTAGAAACAAGAATATAAAGTGAATAATCTCATACTCTTAATATAATCTAGTCTATTTCATAAGCATCATAATTTATTTCTGAATCTTTTTCCTATTTTATCATTTTATTTTTTAAATTTGAAATTTCAAAAATGCAAATATTAAAATAATAAAAAAAAAATTTAGAACTTTTCATTTAAAAAAAAAAAAATATAAAGTAAACAAATTGAAGGAATTCAATTGTAATTTTAAATATAATATTGAATGTGTTAACAAACTAAAATTTAACTAAATTTAATATTTAGTTTGTAATAATAATAAATTTTTTTTTTAAAGAAATATACAAAATTACTGCTGCATATTACTTGCTAACACCAACACCAAGGATTCCCTAAGTGAAGGAGGGTCTTAAAAGTTTTCAAACCAATCGCTTTGTGTTGCCATTTTGCTTCAAAATATCCAAATTTGGCAGGAAGTGGGAAACATTCTTTTTATTTTATCACAACAATAAGAAAGCAAAATTTGACATTTTTAGAGCAAAACTTAATTACGTGTTGAACAATGAAATTATTCAAGTTTGACAATGGACAATTTAGTAAATAATATTAGCACTCATTGCATGCAAGTCATATATGTACTTTGCATATTAATGATGAATGTTATACCTTCAATAAGAGTTCGGCAATCATATCTGTATCTACTAAAATATATATTTTGACAATAGCTGCTTTCAGAAACTGATAAAATTAGTGGTATGTTACAGATACATTTTTTTTTTTTTCATATATTTAGTAATCCTGACGACTTGTTTCACTACTAACAACACAAACACCATTAAAATTAAATGTCATAAAATTATCCCAAACCTTGAGGATTTTTTGCACTCATTCCTATTCCTGACTACCCTGTAAAAGGAACTTAATCTTATCACTTTAGTGAATGGCTAATTATTTCAACCAATAAAGTGTCTAGATTCAGTTTTAAGCAATTAAAAGATAACTCAGTTTCTGAAAGCAGCAAATAATTCGTACAAATTATAAATATATTAAAACAATTTATTAAAGGTAACCCTTTTCAACATTCAACAGAAACTTAAAATGCAACTCGAATTTACAACAGTTTTGTGGAAGTCTTCCATCTACATTCCAATTTATAGATTCTGATATTTGATATTTTAAATTACAATAACTGTTTAATAAAGACATTATCAAAGCATTATAGAATTGAATATATATATATAATATATATATATATATATATATATATATATATATATATATATATATATATATATATATATATATATATATATATATATATATATATATATATATATATATATATATATATATATATATATAGGCAGCAGAAGATTAGGTTTGAATTTTAATTGCCTTACATAAATTCCCAATGTCTGATTCCATGAACATCTTTAAATTTAAAATTAATTTAAATAAAATCAGAATTCAAAATAAAAAAAAGAGAGAGAGGAGACCTCAACCTATTATTATTATTATTGTTATTATTTAACTACAAAGTAAAAATAACACAATACCTCCAAGAGATAATTCCTTTAGTTTTGACAAATGAATAATATCAGCATTCAATATATGATCAATCGAGCTCAACCTGGAAAACAGTATTTGCAATATATATATATATATATATATATATATATATATATATATATATATATATATATATATATATATATATATATATATATATATATATATATATATATATATATATATATATATATAAGTTTAAATATCTGGGAATGCTTGTGGAGGGGAAAGGGGGAATGGATGGGGAAATAAAGAATAGAGTGATGGAAGGAATGAAAGTGATGGGGGGACTGAGGGAAGTATGGAAGAAGGGGAGAATATCAAAGGAAATAAAGGTAAGAATGTTTGAGAGTATGTGTCTGCCATCTGCAATGTATGGGTGCGAAACATGGGTGATGAATGCTCAGATTAGGAAAAGATTAGAAGTTTTTGAAATGAAAGGATTGAGGGCTATATGTGGGTTAAGGGGGTAGATAGAATCAGGAATGAAAGAATAAAGAGATGTGCGGATGGAAGAGGGGAATAGTGGGCAAAGCGGAAGAGGGTGTATTAAGATGGTTTGGACATATGTGCAGAATGGATGAGAATAGGATGGTGGGTAGAGTCATGAGATCCGAGGTAGAGGGAGGAAGGGGGAGGGGAAGGCCGAGGATGAGGTGGATGGATGGGGTGAGGGAGATATTGGGGGGGAGAGGTTTGAATGTGGACGAAGGTAGGAGAGTTGCGGAGGACAGAGTGAGATGGAGGGCAGTGGTGAGGGGGGAGGGGAGATAGAGTGTAGATGTGTGGGTGTAAGCGAACTGTGACGGGCACCACCCCACGCGAGTGGGAAGGGTGAAGGGTAAAATAAATAAATAAATAAAATAAATAAATATATATATATATATATATATATATATATATATATATATATATATATATATATATATATATATATATATATATATTACTTATAGTTTTGTTGAATTATTACTACTCATTCTAATTAAGCAATATATATATATATATATATATATATATATATATATATATATATATATATATATATATATATATATATATATATATATTATTTATATTTTTTTTTTTATTTTTTTTATTATATATATATATATATATATATATATATATATATATATATATATAATATATATATATATATATATATATATATATATATATATATATATATATATATATATATATATATATATATATATATATATATATATATATATATATATATATATATATATAAATTTTGGATTTTGACACAAAATAAGAAAACAACAGCTGCATAAGTTGCTTCTAAACTGAATACCAGTCTTTCAAACCCTGACAAGAACAGTGATTTGAACTCAGTAGGCTCATATTTATGGGAGTGTTACAATCACCAAACCTTTTGTAAACATAAATGTCAGAAAGTGGAGAGAGAGAGAGAGAGAGAGAAAGTGGTGCCTCTCTCATAAGGATTGAACTGCCAGACAATGGAAAAGTCCTTTCATCAGATTAATCGACCTTCACACTATCTCCAACCTTCACCTGAGTTTTCGTGTAGAGAACACCATCCCAAGAATATGATCTGGACTACCTTATACCACAGGAGAAGCACAGAGGAGGTTCTGTCATGGTTTGGGCAGTCATATCATGCTATTCTGCAGGAACAATTATCACCATGAACAATAATGTAACTGCCACAGGTTATGTATGAATTTTAAGTTTCAAGTTTCATCCAATGGAGCAGAAAGTTTCTTGAAGGAAGCGCAATTTATCATGATAATAAGGCTCCAATTCATCCAGCTTCTGTTATCAATCATGGTTTGATGAACATTCAGATTAGGTTTCATATCTTTCCTTGCCTCCGCAATCATCAAACCTTTATAAATAAGCCCCTGTGGTTAATATTGAGGAATAGGATTTGAGACTGCTATCCAGCAATGGTATAACATCCCATTATGCCCCAGGACTGATATTTGTCAACTTCTAGAAGAATTCAGGCGATTATAAATGTAAAATGAGGTCCCACACCATATTAAGAAATAAATTTTATTCATTTACAAGGTGTGACAATTAAGGTGCACTAATTCGGCATATCTTGAATGTTGCAGCTCACATAAAAAAAAAAATGAAAATAACTTTGGAGAGCAACAAATTCTGTTCATAGATTAGCAAGAAAATTTATAGAATTCCATGGTGGTACCTTTGAAAATTTATTGTATAATAACTAAACTTTTAAAATAAACTTGTCTTATCTTGCTTGATCATACCTAAGTTTATATATATATATATATATATATATATATATATATATATATATATATATATATATATATATATATATATATATATATATATATATATCCTACTTAAATGAACAAGTAATGTGAATTTAAATTAAAATCCAGTGATTTGCCCAGATATCTGGCTGGACATCTAGAATCTGGATTTTGAAAATTGCCAGATATCCAGCAAATTTGCTATCCAGCCCGTTCCCAGTTATAATAAAGCTTCCATGGCAGATGTTATTAACAAATACTGAGAAGTGGGCTGGACATAAAATCTGTAAATTTAAAAGCTAAAGATATTTTCACAGTGTGAACTTCTCTAATATCAATGGTACAAATCCAAATTTTTCACTAGCACTGAAAATCAAGAAAAAATAAAAAACAATCAACGGATCCACTGTTAACAGATATGAATTTTCACTTGATATTAAGCTGTGATAATGAATAACAAATCAAAGACAAAGTAAAGTTTATAAACTGATATATATCAAAGCTTACAATAATAAGAAGTTACAGCATTTAAGCCTTTTACTATTGAAAAACTCTTTAAAAAAAGTTTTTTCAATAGTAAACAACTAAATCCTGTAACTTAATATTATCGTAAGCTTTGATATATATATTAGTTTATAATTTAAAAAAGTCAAGACTCATGGATGACATGACTGTGGTTCTAGTTATAACCACAAGATGTCACTTCTCATAAACTCTGTAGAAATTCTGTATATTTATTGGAAGTACCTTCCATTTTATGTTATTTAAATAAATACAGTATTTATTTTTAAAGTATTCAGCAGTGTAATTTTGAAAAAATCGTACTTTAAATAATATTAGTATTATTTGACAATTAAATAAACATGTTACAGCTTAAAATAACATTAAATTAAATTGGCAAATCACTTTTTTTTGGTAAAGACCTTGAGCTAAAAATTCATTATGGGGGATAATTGCTTTGACTAAAATCTAAAATTCTAATAAAAAATGAATATATTTTTTTTTTCCTTGAAGTAATTTTAAGATATTTTTAATATAAATGGAAAAACACTAGAAATGGACTTTTCTTACCGGTAAAAAATCTATATACACTGAAAATTTCAGCAGAATCAGCTGAAAATTAAAAAAAAAAAATTTTGGACTATCCCTTAAGTATAATTTGCCATTTTAATCCCAGCTGGCAAACCCTGGTTTTCCCTGATTTTTAGTCGGGGCCAGTAAAAATGGCTGGAGTTGGCCGGGGCCTCGGTCGGTTCATACTTTGATCATAATGAAATTAGACAAATTAAATGAAATTGTGACAAATGAATACATGTTAAAAGATTTTTTGCAACAACATGGTGTAATATTAACAGAAAAGAAATGCAAAGTAGATTATAATGTAAAGAAAAGAAATTATAAATTTTATTTTAGTTGTAGTAAATGTAAATCCCAAAAAAGTGTACTTTCAAATGCGAAAATTTTATTTCAACAAAGCAAATTAAGTTAAGAGTGAAATAGTAAAAATAGCGTATTTATTTGCAAACAAAGTATCTTAACACAAGCAAGGAAAATGTTAAAAACAGGTTATAAAACAATCTATGCAATGTATATGAAATGTATGGATTCGTGTTCGAGAGATAATGAAAATGAAAGACCTAACCTAACTGAAGCAAATGTAACCATATATATAATTAAATGAATAATTACATATTAACAAAATAATAAATAAATAATTTCACAATCTTTACAGATAAAAGTATCATTACCAAAGACTGGTAACAATAAAGGAAACCTATCAAGATACTTAGAAACTTTTATTTGGAGAAATCAAATTGAGAAACAAGACAAAGATGCCTTGATTGAGTTATTGCACCTGTCGACAAAATAAAAAATATAAATTTCATATATTTTGTCTTTCTACACCTTTTTTAAGAGTAAAGGAAAATATTTTGGCTTTCCTGAAAAAAAAAAAATTTTTTTTTTATCCTTTTTCTGACTTCAATCTTTCTGGAGGAAGATCCTACTAATGTCTATATATATATATATATATATATATATATATATATATATATATATATATATATATATATATATATATATATATATATATATATATATATATATATATAGTTGCATGTTATAGTCTTTGAGATATATTTTAATTAAATTTCTTGCAACATTAAAAATTATTGCATCTAAAATTCATTAGTATTGGCAACCATGGCTTTGCACATATTTTATCACATACAAAAGCCTTGATAAGTTTTAATTGTATTGAAGATGAATATTTTCATTGGTGAAAATGTAGATATTTATTAATTAAATAAATGATGTTATAGGTCTCTCCAGGTAATAGTTTTGGTTTGATTATTTTTATTGCTTTTTTGTATTCTGTGCAAAAATAGTGAAAGTCGGTTAACAGGGTATTCTGACAAACAAATACCCAGGGAGGTCCACCCGCTCGCACATATACATTACAGGGGAGGGAAAAGGGGGAGGGGTTTGTAAGGCTTGATTAGGACCTCCTTAAATAACTTTTAAAATTTGTATACATAAATGTTATGGTTTAAAAGATATTCATTTCCTAACATGTACTAAACAATTACTATTATATATATATATATATATATATATATATATATATATATATATATATATATATATATATATATATATATATATATATATATATATATATATATATTTATATATATTACACAAAATTCATATTAAAATTCATTACTTAAGTTTTACTTTAAGTTGGTGAGGACTTGTTTGAAACTATGACAGAGTCTACCAGTCCAGATTTTCTAATTATTCATAATGATTATTATTTTGAGTTTTAAAATTTACAAACCTTGCTTTGTATCCTGACATATTTAATGAAGAATATACTTTGCGATATGATCAACTTAAGGTGTCCGAAAATCATAAGGGAGTTATAGAAAAAATTGAATATTTTTGTGCTTAATTTTAATTCTTGAAAAGTGTGATTATTTTATACTAACTACCCTCTTTCATTATACTGCTGCTTCTCAAATCTCAAAATCGAATATCGAGACTACCTGAGGCTGAGAAACCCGACTCAATAGTCGAGAGGCGTTTGCTTTTTGTTAGGGTCAAAGTTTTATAATCTCAAGCAGTCCGTTTCTGTTTGGTATCAAAGAGTAGATAAATTAATTCATCTAAAATCTAAAGTATTGGATAACTCCTCTAAATATGAAATTTCTCCTATTCAGATACATTTTCAAAATTTTTCAATTGTTCACATCTTATAAGGAAGTCTGATTTCTTTATTTTTGTACTAACTTGAAAATAAATTTTCAAAATGGTGAATCCGTATCAAAAACTTTTATATTTAAGCTATATATATTTCAGTGGCAGTTCTTAGCATTTTTAATATAAAGAAAGAAAGATTGTCAAATCTTGCCAATATATATACTATATATATATATATATATATATATATATATATATATATATATATATATATATATATATATATATATATATATATATATATATATATATATATATATATATATATATATATATATATATATATATATTATATATATATATATATATATATATTCTCTAGGGAAAAGGCCGGAGCCCTACTAATTTCTACCAGAATTTTGGGAGTATCATAAACAAAGGTCAATTAAAGGCCGACTTGTTCCGATACAATGTGTTTGAAAGTGTGTAGGTGGAAGGAAGTTCGGAAAACAGATAAAAGGAGTGTGTTTAAGACTTTACCAATAGAGTGCATGGAAAATTTGGAATAGCTGTTAAGTCTGTGGTTAGAAAGTTGAACAGAGAAAGGATCACACGAGCCCTTCTCAATGGAAGAGGTACGCTACTGGAGAGTTCTGAAGAGCAGTGTCCGTTGTAATAGCGATAGTATAGAGAAAGTGACGCAATAATTTATACCGTTTTTCTGTACCTATAACGGTTAAAAAGATTTTTTTTTTTAAATTTTCCCCATTTTCAAATGATTGGTGGGGCCAAACCACTGGTCAAAATGATCGAAAATTGAACTGTATATTCACAAATGCATTAGCTATGAAATCTTCTAATATAGTTTTGTTTTCTACGTTTTAAAATAAAAGGTGTAAGCCATTTTCTGACCAACTGTCGAAAACAAATTTAAAAAAAAAATTTGTTTAAAAAAAATACACTTTAGAAATTTCTCATTTTTGGTGGGTGCATAGAGGATGGACAGGGCTACAACTTTCTCTCAATACATCATTCAGCGCTATTTGTTGATTTTGAGATATAGCCTCTAAAATTTGGCCGATTTTCGAAGAAATTTCAAAATTTCCAAAGTTTGAGAGGCTATATCTCGAAGAGAACAAATAGCATTTAAGTAATGTACTAAATAAAAGTAGTAGCCCTATTTTTTCTCTAAACACCTGCCAAAAACTTAAAAAATTAATGATGTAATTTTTTTTTTTTTTTTTTTTTTTTTTTGTCCGGAAGGGTAACTATTTCCAAAAAAAATTTTTTTTTCTTAAATTCAAGAGCATATATCTTTTTTCTAAAGTAAATATCAATAATCTGTTTTACGAATCTCTCTAAATTGTGACTGAGAATGTACAGTTAAATTTTCAGGTCATTTTGAGGGATGGTTTGGCCTAGCTATTCATTTTTCATTTTTTTTTTTTTTTTTTTTAGAAGTTTGGCAGCTCCAAATAACTTTCAAATCATTATAGAGAGAAAAACGTCATAAAACGAATCTTTTTCAGCGGGTAATAGGTAAAAAAAAAAAAATTTTTTTTTTAAAGACCGGACCCTCCCCTTCTTCACTACCCAAATTTTGATTCTTGTGAAACATAAATGTTACGAGTTTTGATTACACTTTTCAATTTATTTGTATGATTTTAATTTTCTCTCATCACAACTTTTAAAATAAAAATATTCACATAATGCTAAGAAGATGACGTTTAAAAAGGAAGAGAATGAGGAAGGTATGAATTGAATGGAGAAAGGGTGGAGCTAGAGCCGACATTTATGGAGCTCTCAGCTCAGGAATTGGAATTGAATTTTGAAATTGCTCCGGAGCTTTGGTGGGACCGAATTAGAGTTAGAGGCAACATTTATAGTGCACCCAGATCAGGAATTGGAACTGGAATTTGGAATATGATTCAGACTCCAGAACATTGGTGGAACCGACTGAGCTTACATCTTCGGAACATTCCAGAGTCGAAATTTTGCGATTCAGCCCAACACTAGTACGTCAAATCGGGGAGAAATTCCTTTACAACATTTTATTTAAATATTTTAACCTTCGGAAATTAGTCGAAAAGTTTTTTTTGTTATTTGCTTAGTATTTTAATGTTTACATTGTTCTTTGAGTAGGCCTAAATATAAAAATGCTAAGAAGTATATTAAATATTGGAAATAAAAAACTAAATATTTAATCATAATAGCTCTACTTGCATTTGTTTGTGATATATATATATATATATATATATATATATATATATATATATATATATATATATATATATATATATATATATATATATATATATATATATATATATATATATATATATATATATATATATATATATATATATATTCCCCAGTTTCTTCGTGAGGCGAAACTGTTGCTCCTCCTCAGCTCATGCAGGTCAACCCATTTTCCATTTCCTTGTCCTGCAAGTACTGTGCATGAACAGAAGTGCAAATTTTTGACCGCTTTCAACATCCTATCAGATATTCTGTAATCTCTTTCCAGACACCTCCACAAATTACTTCAGGAAATCAGATCAAAGGCCTGCAAATCTGTAAAAGCAACATGACCTACTAATAAGCAGATATATAATATTAAAAGTGTAAACGTAATACAATTGTTCTACTAAATACATTTTAATACCACGAAAGTATAGATTCATTGTACATTTTACTCTATTTGGTGAATAAAACATTCATAAACATTTTCTCATTATAATAAATTTAGTATGTGATTACCTCACTCATAAATAGGTTTTGATTACAAAAAACCAATCATCCAAATATTGTCTAATATTTTATACTACATAACCTTTTAAAAAAGAAAATTAAAATTCGAAAGTTTGAATACTTATATAATTATGAAAAAGAAATTTAAATTATTTCAAAAAAATTTCAATAATTTAAATGACAATATTATTTTTATATTGTATTTGAAATTTAGGGGTAACTATTTTTGTTTAATATATAAAAGGAATGCTTAAAATGATAAATTTAAATATATATATATATATATAATATATATATATATATATATATATATATATATATATATATATATATATATATATATATATATATATATATATAATATATATATATATATATATATATATATATATATATATATATATATATATATATATATATATATATATATATATTACCTCGTAAATTATCGCACCAATAACCAAAATATACATAAAAGTATGAAAAAAACCGGATACAGACCAAGATATGTTTATATGTGTCAGGCATATCGAGAGACAAAATATCCACACATGTGGACACAAAGGGGTATGTGAACATCCCTGTATAATAATATATATATATATATATATATATATATTATATATATATATATATATATATATATATATATATATATATATATATATATATATATATATATATATATATATATATATATATATATATATATATATATATATATATATATATATATATATATATATATATAGTGAACATTTTTTTTGATAGATTAGGACTTTTTGTTGACCTGTAGGAGTAGTTAATGAACAGTGGTTTTTGGTTATGTCTATTTGCTGGCCTTTAGTAGTAGTTTTATCTTTTAAGTAAAGGTTAGGTTCAGCTGAACTAGTTTGTTAGATCTAACAAACTCGTTAGTCTTAATTTAACCTGTTTATATAAAAAAAAAAGAGAGAAATAAAAATTTATTTTTTCTCTTTCCTTTTTTATAATAAAAATATATATTTATATAAATTTATATTTTTATTTTTTATTGGTCATTGCAATTACACTAATATTTTTTTAAAATAAAATTTGATTAATAAATCTAATATAAATTCAAATACTTATTTGAATTAAAAATTAAAGAATGTAATTAAAACTTTTTTGGCTACCAAAATTTAAAAATATTTTGTAATTACAGAAAAATCTATATTTCTTAGAGAATATCATAAAATTTTAAATTTAAATATTATATATAAATTTTATTTTTAATATTTAAGGGTAACTAATTTTTTAAAAAATATAAAAAATATATAAATATAAAGGAAAAGTTACGTAACTTATAGCTCTATAGCTATATTGCTTTTACTTATCTTTTTTAAAATTAAGTTTTTATTTCTTTAAGTTACATATATACTAAATATTTCCCTTAACTAAGGAAAATAATAATAATAAAAACTATAACATACGCTACAAAATCTTTTTATTTTCGAAATTGCTGCAAGTTAGAGAAAATTAAATATTATATATATATATATATATATATATATATATATATATATATATATATATATATATATATATATATATATATATATATATATATATATATATATATATATATATATATTATATATATATATATATATATACAGTGGCGGCTCGTCTATATGGGCTCCAGGGCTGCAGCCCCTCCAAATTAAAAATACCAGGCGTATGATTTTGATTTTGATATAAATATGAAATTTTTGTCAGAGAAAAGTGATTTAAATTCATTTTTTAACAACTTTACACATAAAAAGTATAAATTAATAAAGAAAATAAGGATTAAATGCATTTTGCAACTGCAAATTTTAGGGTACGATATTTTTTTCACGCATCGTCATTATATAAAATATGGGCTCTAAAATCGGAGTCCTTTAATTAAGCCAAATTGTTAGTTTTTAAATAATAAGACAAATGTGGCAACTTGCCAAAAAAAAACAATGCAAAAAAATCAATAGCAGTTTTTATGAAGTTGCTGTTTGTCTTCCGATATTTTTTCTGGCAACTTGGAGATCACTTTCGAATATTGAAAATATTATAATGTTGCCAGATCTGTCCTTTTACGTACAGTTCATAAATAATATAAACAGAGTAACAGACCAAATAAAACAGTCATCTTATGTGTCTTTTTAAGTGAAGTTGTGTTTTTTTTTTTTTTTGTGAAAGGAAAATTATCGGATTTATTGTGTTTTTTTTTGTTCGATATATATATATATATATATATATAATATATATATATATATATATATAATATATATATATATATATATATATATATTATATATTATATATATATATATTATTACAACCGCTCCCAGGAAGGGTCTAAGACCCTGTCAGAGGGGCCAGCACTCTTCTCCATTCCCTCCTGTCTTCTAACACTCTCTCCTCCATCAGTTCTTGCATAGACGGTATTCGATGTCTTCTCAAAGATTCTTCCACTGAGTTCTTCCATCTCTTCCTAGGTCTTCCTTTCGGTCTTACTCCTGCCGGTCTACACTCCCACCTCCTCTTGGCTACTCTCCCCTCCTCCATCCTCTCCAAGTGTCCCCACCACCTCAATCTGGCTGCGTCCATTTTATTTAGCATAGCTTTCACACCGACCTCTTTTCTTATTCTTTCCTTTCTCAATCTGTCTCTCCTTGTCTTTCCTATTATTGTTCTTAATACATACATCTCCGCCGACTGTATTCTACTCTCCTCTCTTCCCGTCATACTCCATGTCTCAGCTCCATAAAGTAGGATTGGGTTAAAACACTTTCAAAAATCACTTTTTTTACCTCCACTTTCTCATTTGTTTATCATTCAGTAAGAGATACACTGCTCTTACAGTCCTCCGTATATATATAGTATATATATATATATATATATATATATATATATAATATATATATATATATATATATATATATATATATATTATATATATATATATATATTATATATATATGCCAGACCGGTTTGAGCCAGCTACATATTTAAAAAACTACTTCACGTTACGAAAAAAGGATTATTTTTTAGAATCCTTGTCGAATATAGGTAAGAAAATTGGGAAATAAAAAAAAATTCTTATAATAATTTATTACGTAATAAGTTTACTTTTTATAACGCTGGAAAAAATCATACGTCTGGCAATGTCACTTTTTTTTAAATAA
>SEYY01013947.1:20000-22233 GCA_009176605.1 Armadillidium nasatum | reverse complement strand
AAATTTATCATTACTACCTTTACTTTGGCTACCACTATTATTATTGGCAAATTTATTATACTTATGACCATTATTGTTATTCCTACTATTACCATTATTATAAGGCTTACCAAATCTATTATTCTTAAAGTTACTATTATCATGCTTAGGCTGATGCTGAGGTCTTTGCCCTAACTCCAAGCGTTTAAGTAAAGTGGGAGAATGTTCAAAAACTTCTAGGATACTAGGGTAATTGTTTTGAACTTTTTCAATAAGCGCATTCTTGAATTTTGGAGGTAACTTATAAATTATCATTGAACTGACCATTTTAAAACCGGGTGTCTCGGGTACAAGGAAATCAAAACCATATGACTTAAGGTCATAGGTCAAAACTTTCATTTCATTAAGATAACCCTTCAAAGCTGCTAGATTATTTTCTGGTGGGGCACGGATTTCATATAACTGTTGAAAAATCTTCTCAACAATAAATTCTTTATCAAGGTACTCCGATTTCAAAATATCTAACGCAACTTTATAATTAAGTCCTTCAGGACTAAGATGCTTAACCATATCATAAGCGGTATGCCCTAAATTACTAATTAAATGAATAAGTTTTTCTTCATCAGAGTAAACAGCATTAGTTTCAATAAGGGCTTTAAATTTCGCTAAGAATCGAGAGAAAGCTAACTTGTCATCCTCATCTCCTTCAAATCTACCTATATGTATAGGGGGTTCTTTAGCACTCCTATATAAACTTAAATTAGGCCTAGCCCTATCAGGAGTATTAGCACCACTATTTTCAGTGGGGTTTACTAAGGGAGAAACGGATTCTTCGCTAGAAACGGAAGGAGTTACTGACTTCGATAGATTAGCCGCTATTGAACAAATTTTCTCCTCGGTATCAATTTTATACTGAAATGACGTATCACGATCACTAATGTAAAGTTCACGCAAAGAATCAAACTTATTTATATTGGACAATATATTTTTATCTATTTTCTCTAAGGATTTAAGATAACTTTTTATTTCCGCAATTTTTTCTTTTATAAATGACTCGCTCGCTCCAGTTTCAAATTTATTTAATATCAACCTCACTCGATTTTTTAAATCTTCTCTTTCAATAATAAATGAACGGTTCAAAGACTGGCACTCTTCCATTTCAGACATTTTAAATGATACTTTAAAGTTAAATAATTAAGGAAAACGCTTTAAAAATTGAATTTCAATTTAACGATACTACTAAAAGTTTACGAAATTCAGAAATACAAGGTGAGTAACAAGGTAAACTAAAAGGCTAATAACGATCGGTCTAAATTACTTCAAAACACGAGTCTCAATAGTAAACTAGAATTTTAATTAAGGAAAGTTATTGGGTTTACTTTCTAAAGAAACCCAGAAGAAAAATAAGAGACAGTAATGTGACTGTCTGTCCTAAATTTTAAAGTAAAATAAACCAAATATTAAGATATATTAGCCTAAAGAAAAAAGTAAATTATAAACAATAAGAATATAAAGTCACTCACCGAGTATTAAGATAAAATGAGCTTCAAGCCAAGTTTGTTATTTATTTATAACGTTTATTTGTTTCCTTAATTAAATTGTATAAGGACGAGGTGCCTTTAAGCGTTAAAGACTTTATTTAATTTAAGTATGTAAAAGACCTAGTACCTCTCTCAACTGAACAATTGCCATATAAACATCAAGGGCAAATCTTGACTCTATTACTATAGTTATAAACTTTAAAAGTGTAGGTCATGTATTATAGTCAATTTTTAAACCCCATAAAAGCCTAACAAGCCTACTCTTAGCTAAATTTAAGATCAACTATGCAAATCAAGAGTAGGTCGTCAATGTCTTTAATTCCCATATAGCAATCTGAGCCCAAATTCCAGCCCTAATATTTTCAGTAAACAATTAATAGTTAAAGAAAGGTTTTAGGTTATACTTAATTCCTGAAGATCTTGATCGTCGTGGGTTGATATAATCTTTACAAAACTTACATTTTCACTTTTATATGCAACGAGCTCTAAGGTATATTGGCAAGTGAGAATCTAGCGTGTTTAAAAAATCGCCTAACCACCCTTATTGTTGCCATTCCTAAGAAATCTAGTTTTTTGGGGAAATTTGGATACTTCAAAAATAGACCAGTTAGATTTTCACTAAAAGGCAAATATAAAACCAAAAAATAATTTTATCTTTAAAAGCAAAATGCAAGTATTTTTGCAATATATATATATATATATATATATATATA
>SEYY01013947.1:7500-15000 GCA_009176605.1 Armadillidium nasatum | reverse complement strand
TCAGCATCACAAAGCACAAAAGCACCAAACTCAAGAACATAAAACTCTTAAGTTACTTAATTTCATCATCACAAAGCAAAGAGATACCAAACTCAAGCACGTAAAACATAAAATTAACTTAATTTCAACAACACAAAGCACAAAAACACCAATCTCAGTCACACAAAGCTAAAAAAAAAACACTTCGACATCACAAAGCTCAAAATCACGAAACTCAAGCACAAAAAATTCAAATCCACTTAATTTTTGAACCACAAACCGTAAAGTCATCAAATTCTAAGAAACAAGTTACAAAAACGCTAAATTCCATTGTCAAAAAGCACAAAAACACCAAACTCGATCACAAAAAAACAAAATTCACTTAATTTCTCCAGCACAAAGAAAGCCCTGTAACATCAAACTCAAACACATAAAACATAAAAACAACAATCTCAATCTCACAAGACACAAAAACACTTCAGCATCACAACTCACAAAAATACCAAACTCAATCACATAAAACACAAAATTCACATAATTTCAGCAACACAGAGCACAAAAATACTATTGTCAATCACCCAAGGCACAAAAACACAAACTCCATCATCACAAATCACAAAAACTCCAAACTCAAGCACATAAAACACAAAATTCACTTAATTTCATCATTAGAAAGCACAGAAACACCAAACTCAAGTACATAAAACACAAAATTCATTTAATTTCAACAACACAAAGTACAAAAATACTAATCTCTACCGCACAAGGCATAGAAACACTTAATTCCAGCAGTATAAAACACCGAAGCACCAAACTGAAAGAAACAAATCAGAAAAACATTCAAGTTCAACGACACTAGTCACAGAAAAGCAAAATTCACATAAAACACAAAAAAACACTTTGTTTCACTAACACAAGTCACAAAAACACCAAACACAACCATACAAAGTTCGCAAAGCATTAATTTCGTTAACACCTATTTCAAAAAAACACTAAACTCAAGCATATAAATCTCAAAATTCATTTAACTCCAACAACACAAATCACAAAAATATCAAATTCAAAGGCATGAACACTAAACTCGATTATTTTCATCAACGCAGACCACAAAATCACCAAACCCAAGCACATAAAGCACAAAATTCACTTAATCTCAGCAACACAAAACACAAAAGTACCAAATTCAAAGACATATGCACGCCAAGCACTTAATTCCAGGGATGTTCTTCGAAGGACTAAGCGTACTTTCATTAAAAGGAAGTGCGCTGACCTCCATGGCTCTCCTACTGACAAAAATTTCTGGCCTCTTGTCAAAAATATCTCTAACAACTTCTGTAAATCTGCCTTTCCTCCTCTTATTCGCTCTGATGGTTCTGTAGCTAATACTTCCTTCTGAAAAGGCTAATCTCTTCGGCCTCCTTTTTTCATCTAATTCCACCCTGCTCGATTCTGGCATCCCTCCTCCTACTCCTTCTCCTCTCAGGTGTCCCATGCCTCTACCTATAATTACTCATGATCGGGTGCATGGGATCCTGAAATCTATGAACGTCAGGAAGGCCAGTGGCCCGGATGGCATTCCCCCTCGTGTTCTGAGGGAGTGTGCTTCCGAGTTGGCCCCTGTCCTCGTTCAGCTCTACTCTCTATGCCTTAATACTAATACTTTTCCTCAATGCTGGAAGCGTGCGTTTGTTCAGCCGATCCCGAAAAAATGGTAGCCGTTCTGACCCTTCTAACTATCGACCTATAGCTCTCACTTGTGTTCTATCTAAAATTTTTGAAACTCTCCTCAACTCTCATTTCCTGGATCATTTGGAGTCTCATTCTCTTCTCTCTGATCACCAGTATGGCTTTCGTCGCTCGAGGTCAAACTGGTGACATACTTTCCTATCTTACTGATCTATGGTCTTCTGCCCTTAGGGACTTCGGGGAGTCTTGTGTGGTGGCGCTTGACATATCCAAGGCTTTCGACCGGGTATGGAATGCGTCACTGCTCTCTAAGCTCCCTTCCTTTGGGTTTCCTCCTTCCCTTTGCTTACTCTTGTCTAGTTTTCTCTCAGATCGTTTCCATTTCGGCAGTTGTAGATGGAGCGACCTCTTCCTCCTTTTCTGTCAACTGTGGTGTTCCTCAGGGTTCTGTTTTATCTCCAACCTTATTCTTACTTTTCATTAACGATCTTCTCCACTGCACTTCTAACTCTGTTCACTCTTATGCTGATGATTCAACTCTGCATTCTTCTACTCATTTCAAATCTGCTCCCTCTTTTGCTTCTAGACTTGCTTCTCGTCTTCAACTTTCCGATTCCATTCTTGCCGATCTGGATGGGATTTCCCCGGTGGGGTCATAGCAACCTTGTAAAATTCAACTCTTTAAAAACTCAACTTCTTCACATCTCCCTCTCAAAAACACCTCCTAACTTTCCTATCCTCTTCGATGGCTCTCCCGTCTCACCTGTAAATAACAATAACATTCTTGGTCTAAACATAAACAACAAACTTTCTTGGAAACCACATATTACAATGGTTGCTAAAGCGGCCTCTAAGAAGCTGGGAGTCCTGTTCAGATTGCGAGAATTTTTTTCTTCTGAGCAGTTACTCCAAATATATAAGGGTCTTATTCGTCCTTGTATGGAGTACTGTTCTCACATTTGGGGGGGCTCCGGCTCCTCCTCTCTTCTGGAAAAACTTCTGGTTGAGTCAAAAGCTAAGAGATTAATAAACTGTCCCCTACTTTCAAACTCACTTGACCCTCTGTCTCTGCGACGTGACGTTGGCGCGCTATCTCTTTTCTACAGGTACTACAATGGCAGGTGCTCGAGGGAATTGGCCTCTCGCATTCCTCCACCGTTGCGTCGTCCTCGTTGCACAAGGGGTGCCCTGCTTTCACACCAATTTTGTGTGGACGTAGGAAATCCCAGGCTAGCTCGTTGTGGTACCTCCTTCTTTCCAGCCACTTCTATTCTGTGGAACTCTCTACCTTATTTATTTTTCCTCCTGTTTTTAATCTTCCACTCTTCAAGGCTTCCGTCTGCGCCCACCTGAGGGCTGTGCGTTAGGTGTGTGTGTGTGTGTTTGAATGAGCTTTGTGCATGTGTGTGTGTGTGCCCCCTCCTTGAAAAGGGCTCTGCCCGTGAGTGGTGGCGTTCTGTAAAAAAAAAAAAAAAAAAAAAAAAACACAGACAGCAAAAACACTAATCTCAAGAACATAAAACACAAAGCTCGCTTAATTTCAACAACACAAGGAGCAAAAACATCAAATTCAAAAACATAAAGCACAAAAATCACTTAATTTCAGCAACACAGATCTCATAATCAGGCTAAAAAAGCTGTCTGAAAGATTAGCACTCTCGTGGCGGGGTGGGAGTGAGAAGGTGCCGAGAGTACTGGAATTAAGTGTTTCTATGCCTTCTTCGGTAGAGATTGGTGTTTTTGTTCTTTGCGTTGTTGAAATTAAATGAATTTTGTGTTTTATGTTTGGTGTTTCTGTGCTTTCTAATGATGAAATTATGTGAATTTTGCGTACCTCCTTCAATGGAGGAGGTATGCGACGAGATAGTTCAGAAGAGCAGTGTTCATTGTAATAGTGATAGTATAGAGAGAGTGACGCAAAAGTTCGACTAGCAGAAAGAGACTGGAGAGAATTAGTGAGAGCCGAGAGTTGATAAGACGAAAAGCCCTAGACTCCAGTTTCTCAAAAAGAGCTGTAGGAGTGTAACCACCCCAGATGTGGGACGCATATTCCATACTGGGGAGAACAGCGCCCCTATAAAGAGAAAGCAACTGGGGTGGAGTGAAGAAATTCTGAATGCGCCTCAGAACACCTAACCTCTTAGAAGCTTGTTCAGAGAAGGAAATAATGTGATCTTTCCAAGAAAGATCACAAGAAAAAGAAACACCGACAATATTAAGGAGTTATGAAGATCTGAGTTGTGTGCTTTCGAAGGAGATATTATACCTGTGTGGAAGATTGTGTCGAGTAGAAACATGGAGAAATTGAATTATCATGGCATTGAAAACGAACATATTTTCTCTACCTCAATTTGAAAAACGAAAAAGATCAGAGGTCAGTTACTCCAAGGCCATCCTTCTTGAATCTATCAATTGCTGTTGGGAGGGACGTCTTTCAAATTGAAAATAGTAATGAAGGGTGGAATTATCGGCATAGGAGTGTATAGGAGACGAAGTAATAGAGAGAAGATCATTGATGAAAATTAGTGAAGAGTTGGAGATAGGACAGATCCTTGAGGAACACCACTATTTATAGATTTATATGAAGAACGGTGGAAGTCTACAACAGCTGCTATAGAACGACCGGAAAGGAAATTAGAGAGAAGGTCACAGAGAGAAGGATAGATTCCGAAAGAGGGAAGTTTGAAAATCAAAGCTTTGTGCCAGACTCTATCGAAGGCTTTCGATATGTCCAGCGCCACAGCAGAAGATCCACCGAAAGGCCGAAGAGCAGAAGACCAAGAGTCAGACAGAAGAGAAAGATCACCAGTAGAGAGTTTCTTACGAAAACCATACTGGCGATCAGAGATAAGATTAGGAGAATTGAGATTTTTCCAAATCTTCCTGTTAAGAATAGATTCGAAAACTTTTGAAAGAACTGTGGTTAAAGAAATAGGACGAAAGTTCGAGAGTTGATAGGGGTTCCTACTCTTCAGCACAGGCTGAATGAGGGTACGTTTCCAACTAGAAGGGAAGGTTAAAGAAGAAAGACAGATACGAAATAGTTTACCAAGGCAGGGTGCAAGCTCGGAAACACAAGTTTTGAGAACCACACGAGGAATACCATCAGGACCGTATGCCTTCTTAGTGCTAAGCTCAGAGAGTGCAGAAATAATTATATCCTAGAGATGATTATGAAGGATTTCTTCAACTTTGCCTTTTATACCTTGGATATAACAGTGGACATTATAACCTTCGACAACCAGGAGCCTATCATCAGACAAGATGGATGGCTAAAGTCATTTTTTTCCCTGAAAATAACCTTCCTGCACTCAAATTCCTAAATTTACTCCCAAAGGAGCTGCATGGAATGCATCGTATGGCTCTTTTACTGGCACGAGGCTCCCATTGCTATAAGAGTTCCAGAAAATGATGTTACTTGGATGTCTTCTCCTTAAATATCCTGACAAATGTTTAAAAAATGAAGCTATCAAGCCTTGATTCGTCACCTCTGGAATATTTTAGAAGAATTAAGTTTTCTGGCATTATTTGAAGAAAGGGTTCATGATAAAGAAAAGGATAGGATGATTGAAAACCTTCACGTTCGACCTAGAAAAGAACCTAAATTGGTGCAAGGTAAATGGCTGAAGCTAAATGATCACTTAAGTCAATGTGTTACAAGTCGATCCAGTAAACTTTTCCAATTTCTACAAATTCAGATTACATTTCTGGAGAAACCAGGGATTTTAATAGACCTCTGACGAAAACTACTGCTTCGCAAAGAATTGAACAAAAGAATTAAGTGTAACCAATAATGTAGCAGAGGGGGACATTGGTCTCATTGAGAAGTGTTCTAGCAAACCTTTATGCCATGACGAAGAAGCCCTTCACTATCTCCTTCATATTGTTCATGTTCACAGGAAGAAAGTGAACCGGAAAGGAGCAAAGGGAAAGGAGCAAAGGTTGAACTTCTCAAATATAGTTTTAAATGTTGCAATTTTTTTTTTTTTTTTTTTAAAAAAATTTTTTTTTTTTTAGTAATTTCATGATGTTGAGATAAAGTGTTCAGATTTCGGGACCTTTAAATTATTTAATTATTTCCAATTCTCTTGAAAATTTGCATGAAAGCTTCATATAGGGAATATCAATGGGGCACAAGACGAGCTCATGTGTATCTTTAAAATAAGCTTAGGACTCCCTAATATATATATATATATATATATATATATATATATATATATATATATATATATATATATATATATATATATATATATATATATATATATATATATATATATATATATATATATATATATATATATATATTTTTTTTATTTTTTTTATTTTTTCTCGTTTCACCACAGAGGTTCTCAAGCTCCTCTTCAGCTCGAATTGGGTGTCTACTATCCCACAACTTCCACTTTTATAAATTGTATCCCACAAATTTACAAGAACCTACACGTTCATTAACTCTTTAAAAAAGTTAAAATGGTGAATTAAAACCACTGTGTGATGATTGGAAGGGGAGCTTCCAAACATTCCTCCTCGTCTAACAATCGATTCATCATTACTTGGAAGTTGGCTGCTTCCAGTGATGAAGTTATTGCCATCATGATTTCGCCTCGAACTTGTTCTGGTATACGGTTCTCTTTCTACATCAATTTCTGCAAAAGTTGCAGTCTCTTCTCTGATTTTCGCACTTTCTCTAACTCCACTTCTCTTTTTGAAGAACTCATCTCAGGTATTTCATTACTCAGACAGCAAACTCTTACCTCCTACACTATCAAACTCATTCTTATTCGGGTTTATCCTTACACTATCTTCTCTTAGTATCCTCTCCTATTACTTCAAGTCTTCCATAAGAACTGCTCCACCTTCGGCCAGGGAGCGTTTTTTGACTCTTCGGTGAGGCCAAGTGGTCTAACGTTTGGTCGTAATTTTCTGATTCCCCACGGAATGATTACTGTTTCCGTAGGAGAGATCTCATTTATGGAATGATTACTGCTTCCGTAGAAGAGATCTCTTGGATTGCGTTAAGAGTATAACCAAAGAAATTATCCATCCCAGAGATCTTCATTAATGATGGTCGATTGTTCCAATCTCATTTTTCTAAACTTAATATCGAGTAATAAGACATCTAAAGGAGATATAAAAAGAGTCTTATGATGATTATCTATTCTGTAGAATTTTGATAATCAGCTGAAACAGAAAATTCAAGGAAAGAAAAATTTCTTTCGTCAGGTACACCCCCTGAAGTTAAAGTTATTCCAATCCTTCGTGGAAATAAAGTCAATTATAGAAACATCATCTTCTACTTGCGTCCGCCAACTGAGAAGACAATGGAAATTGTTCATAAATCACAACTTCAGTACAAGATGCATTTGAAAGAGTAATTGTGGAAGTGAGACCCGAGGGCTCTTCCATCCCAACAGTTCAACTTAAAGCATTAGCTTCAACATGGTTTGATCTTGAAACGTATGTAATGATCGCACTAAACTGTATAATAAAATCAAGTCATCGAAATATTAGAATAATAATTAAGAAGATAAAAATCCAAAGAAAGAGGTTTGTGATTCGGAATATGGTGAAATTTAAGCCTTTAGCCAGAAAAAGATATTACAAACAAATATGTAGCAACAAGGTCATGGGAAAATGTACTATTTTATTTTGATCGAGGAGAAATGCTTTCAAAAAATAAGTTGCGGAAGTCCATGAATAGGGAGTAGCAAAATCATTCATGTGGTAAATCTAAATTTGAGTGAGAAACAAAATTAATTTAAGATAAAATTGATCTACAAAGTTCAAAATCTCTTTCTGCCTCATGAGACCATAAAATAATATATTTTACTCCCT